>PVKM010005934.1:0-27819 GCA_004027735.1 Carollia perspicillata | reverse complement strand
ACAAAATATGCTCTCAATTAATAATCAGTTAGACAAACATTTATTTTAAAGTCATTCATTTCACTCTCAAGATATTCTAGTAAGTTGAGCTTTTTAATTATATTTTTACTAAATGAGTGCTTGGATTGAAAATAAGTGTAATTTTCTACTCCAAATTTTAAAATTATCCAAAGAGAAACACCGTTCAGGGCAACGATCATTTCAGAAACTCTCTCGTAACACACTCAAACGGCAAAGACGGGAAGAGGGGAATGTGTGCCCTTATTGTTCTCCTAACTCTTGGACTTGCAGCCTCCCTTCTAATTTCCAGGTAAAAAATATTATCCATATTTGTGTATGAACATTATTTAAAACTTATGAATTCCTTCCCATGGTTAGTCTCATTTGATTTATATATGTAGGCTCTAATATTCCATTTCCCTTTCATTAAACAGTGACTTCAGAAACCTGAAGAATTTGTAGCAGGAAAGAGCTAATTTTAACGATGCTAAATGAAATTGATATTTAAGTTGAAACATGGCCTTCTTCACCTCTCAATCCCCCATAATTCCTCTTACGCCTTAATTATGGTTTGTCAAGCCTATAATTTGGCTACAATTTGCTTCTCTGAAAAAAGTTTGAAAAATGAATCATTTGTTTTTAATCCTTATTGGTGATATTTTTTCCCCTCTCAATTTTCTCACCTTCTAATTTTCAATACAAATGATGAATCATGAAGTCCCTGGGATTTTCCTAAGCATGTTTGGCAACCTCTTCAAATTTCTTGCCTATAAAGAAGTCTAATTTGGGATTTTTATTACAGGAAGACATCATTTATTGCCCAAATAAAATATGTGCTAGTGAAACAGATTAAGCGAAGAATTTCATATGATGTAACTTAAAAAAAGTTTATATTGTTACCTTGTTTTTTCTTTGAGTAATCCTCTATTTTCTTATTTTCTATTGTTCTTTAACTGCGGTATGCTTATTTTAACGTTGTCCAAATTGAAAGAAATAAAGTAAAAGTTATATCTTATAATTAGTTTCAAAATTACTTTATACGATTATCATATAATTCAGAGCATGGTAAGTGCTTATTTTCATTTGAAACTTTGATTGTTGACCTAATGTTAGTAGTTGGCCAATATGAGTTATCGAATGAATGAATGAATGAAGTTAGGATCTAGGTAGAGTAGGGCGACCAGCCCTTTGGAGTTTACCCGCAATTGCCCTGCTTTGTAAACTTAATGTCCCTCATCCTGAGAAACTCCCCAGTCCCTGGCAACCCGAATGGGTGGTCACTCTAGGAAGTGCAGGTTTAACTTGCATGCCCCTTTTGGTCTGTTTCAGAATAGAGCGGCACATGATGGTACTTGGGCCTAATCCAGTCTGTAGCTGGTTTTTGTGAATCCCGTTCTACGGGCAGACAGCAACACCTATTCACTTGGTGTGTCTGTGGCCGCTTCTCCACTACATCGGTTAACTGCAACGGACCGCATGGGCCCCCAGAGCTGAAAAATATACTACTGTGTTCTTTGTTTTAAAAAACCACATTTCATTGATCATGCTATTACAGTTGTCCCAATTTTTCCCTCTTTGTCCCCCCCAGCTGGTATCCCCCTTCCCTCCAGTAATCCCCCCGCTTGGTTCATGTCCATGGGTCGTGAGTATAAGTTCTTTGGCTTCTTGACTACTGTGTTCTCTACAGAAAAAGTTTCTGTATTTTTATATTCTATATTTTAATTTACATATTTTATTCAATTGAAAAGCATCATTTTAGAAAATCACCTTTGAAAATGTATAACTAAACTTAATCAAAAATATTTTTAAGGGTTGGGTGGAAATGGGAGGGAAGTGGGGAACACTGTGGGGGGGGGTGGACTGGGACGGGAGTAAAAGACAGAAAACTGTACTTAAATAACAATTAAAATAAAATTAAAAAATATTTTTAGGATTTTGGGGTAGGCACATTTTGTGACTTTCTACTATATGCCAGCTACTGGGCTAGTTTTTGGAAATAAATGTAAAAATAAAGAAGACACTATTTTCTCCTTTGGGGAACTCATTTTATAGTCAGAGAAACAAACTCAGTGTGAAGGTTAAGTATTTTATTTATTCAAGGTCACAAAGTTAGGGATTAAAAAACCACTATTTAAAACCGAAACAGTCTATTGCCAAATTGTAACTATTGTCCTGAGTCTGTATATTATGGACCAGGAAAGGGAGGAAGAGCAAGAGAATCAAGGCACAATAATAAATGTATCAGGTTCATCTCAAGGAAATGGATTATAGGGTTAAGTACAGGAACAATTGAAACAACAAAAAATAACCTCTGCATATGAATATTGAACATGCATCAGGCACTTTGAACTAAAACGGGCATAGCTGTTCCTTGGAACCCAAGACTGATGGGCTCCGAGCCCCCGTCTCACCTCGGATAACAAAACCCACAGATACTCTACTTCCTTGTGTAAAACGGCACAGAACAACGCATGCGGTTGGCCCTCCGCATCCATAGATTCCCAGCCGTGGATTGAAAACACGGTCTTTATTGCAAAACTCTCAGATAGGGAGGGCCAAGTGCACTTACTGAAAGAAACCTGCATATACGTGGACCCACGCAGTTCAAACCTGTGTTATTCAAGGGTCAACCATAAACGAAGGCTGGAAACACTTGGAAGGAACTACCAAGCTAACCGAGTAATATGACCTTGGGCAGGAAATTAACTTCTGCTGTATATGTTTACACTTCCAGGCGGCTTGACGTTCCAGTAAACACTGTTGTGCCACTGAGCAGACTTGGTATGCTGAGCTACAGAAAACAATGTGGTGGAGTGAGTAATCCCAGAGAACTGCAGAAAGCAGACTGTGGAAAAAAAGGGGGCCCATCTTGGGAGACCCAATCGCCCTCTCCCTCCCCTCCGCAGCACAGGTGCTAGCCATGGCCCGTCAGGGCCAGAGACGCTGGCCAGGAAAACTTTTTGCTCCATTTCATAGCCACCTCGGCCCTGGTTAGTCTTTTACCCTGAAACCCATGACTCTCTGGCTGAGGACATGTAACAGCAATAATCAGGCATGCTTTTAACCCAGAAACTTATTTTAGGAATTATCTTGAAAATAAGTTTATTATATTATATCACATACAAACTTATTATAGAAAGTGGAAGTTTCATCCAAGATAATATATTATGCACATACACATAAATATTTGATTGTCCACTGTTTTTATTTAAAGGATAAAATGCTTTGTGTTTTGAGGAGGAAAAAAGATACCTGAAAAGTTAGTTATTACACAGTTAATAATCCAGAACTGACGAAGACTAGCGAACTCAAGTACTAGAGTGGATTTTTTCCGTGTTTTGTGAAAAGGAAAGGAATAAGCAGAATTTTATTTTCTTCATTTGTGCTATAATAACAAACACTTGCGTAGTGCTCTACAGTTTACGAAACTCTACCCAAGTAATGCCATTTATTTCTCAGAACAGCCCTTGAGGTAGATGGAATCATGTTCGCTTTAGAGAAAAGGAAACCTGGACCCTCGGAATTCAAGTGGCGCACCGGAGGCCGTACCGCCAATACAGCCTAGGCGTCTAAACTGGATTTCACTCCTTTTCACCCCACCATCAATTCACTTTGTTTGATGCAATGTGAGGTCAATATGGGTAGACTTTCTAAATAAACAAACAAGTAAAACCCCAAGTTGCTACAGTGAACTGGGAGTACAAATATTTCTCAGCAATCCTGATTTCAATTTGCTTGGATAAACACCCAGCAGGGGGATGGCTGCATCATACGGTAGTTCTATCTGAATTTCGAAATGGCTGTCCACCACGGCTGCTCCATGTTTACATCCCCACCAGCAGGGCACAAGTGTTCCAGCTTGGCCACATCCTCACCAGCACCTGTTATCGCCCGTTTGTTTGGATAGCGACCATCCTAATAAGTATGAGGTCATATCTCACTGTGCTTTGCTTTGCATTTTTCTCATGATTAACAACGTTGAATATCTTTTTGTATACCTGTTGGCCATTTGTGTGTCTTCTTGGGAGAAACGTCTAGTCAAGTCTTTTGCTTGTTTTTTAATCAGGTTATATGGGCTTTTTTGCTGTTGAGTTGTATGAATTCCTTGACTATTTTGGATATTAAGCCCCTATCAGATGTACATTTGCACCTCCATATTCATTGCAACATTATTCACAATAGCCAAGAGGGGGAAACAACCTCGATATCCATCAATAGATGAGTGGATAAAGACAATGTTGAACACGCACTGGCATATTATTTAGTCATGAAAAGAGAAGAAAATCCAGTCATGGGCTGCAACATGGAGGAGCCGAGCGGACACTGTGCAGAGAGGAATAAGCCAGTTGCAGAACAAATACTGCATGACGCTATCTAATGAGGTGTCTGAGGGGGTCAGACTCGTCGCAGCAGAAAGCGGAAAGGTGGGAATAGTGGTTGCCAGGCGCTGGGGGAAGGGGCCATGGGGGTGGCTGTTAGTGGGTGTGAAGTTTCAGTCATGCAAGATAGAACAGTTCCACAGGCCTGCTGTACAACACTGTGCTTAGAGTTAACAATACTGTTCACTAAACGTTTATGAAGAGGGTAGACCTCATGTCATGTGTTTTCTACCAAGATTTTAAAAATTAAAGAAAAAAAAAACAAGATGAAGAAAGGGATGGGGGCACTAAAATATAACATCTATTCGATACGTTCATTGACTGCTTCTGAATCAAACTCCACTGCCACTCAGGGCCAGTCTTTGTTCCAGTGATAGGCAGTTGGGGCAAGGACACAGGGAGGCCACCTGCTGAGAACTGGGCCTAAAAGTGACCAGAGGTGGGATACATGCAATTAACCCTTAACCTCCTTCACTGACCATCACAGGGAGAGATTTGGCTGGGTGTCTTCTTGCTCCTCTCTATAGGCCGAGAGACAGTGGTGACCCTAAAATTAGCTTTTTTTTTGAGGGGTGGATATACACTCTCTTGAAATGAGTTAGGAGGCAAACTCTTTTTCGTTTTTTGTTGACAGTCAAGACGATCTCTGGCTTAAGAGAGTAAAGTCGGTTACATTTCCAGCTATAAATGACTGGCTCTCTTAGGAAACACAGATGGACAGTACTTGGAGTCTGGAGAAGTGTGGAAAATCTGATGAAGAAGGTGTGGACTTGGCCAGTGAAAGGCGTTTTGGTGGGTCTAATGATTTTGGGAAAGTCTCTGCAAGGCTGGAACGTTTTGCCACACATAAGTGGTTATTTCCTTAGCCTCTTCCACGCTCACTGAGAGCTCTGTGTAGCCCATCGGAGAGCGAGGCAATTGAAAAGCAGACCCAGCCTGGCTTTGTCAGGGAAGATATTTCAATGTAGGTTTTTCAAATGTAGTGCATGTAACAAAGCCTGTATTTCTTTTTTATTTCAAATGAAATCTGCCTCGTTCTGGTTCATTGAACTCTTGGAAACAGCGTAATATGTTCAGAAAGCCCTTTGAGCCTTTTGAGGGAGGACTCTGAAGGCTTTCCCCGCCGCCCCCTCCTGCAGGAGCAGGAAATCAAGTTCTGCCAAATGCAAATGAGCTCGGACTCCACAAGGCGAAGTCTCAAAGCGCAGAGTGCTGCAGGGTTTCAGACGGTGTGCCCTCCACAGATGATAGGTGGGGGTATGAGAAGCTACAGAAAGCCATTGTGATATATGTAAAACGTGCAATACTAATTGCACATAGAAACACTAATATAAAAAAAAAAGAAATGCTAATAGGCACATATTTATGTCAGAAAGCCAGAATACCATTCCTTGTTGTGGGGGCTTCAGAAGCTTCTGGGAGCTCAGCAAGGCCCCCTTTTCTCTACTGGCGTGTGTTCTGTTTTGGAACAGAAAGGCCTCTCTTGGATACATATGTCGCAGCTGATCTGAAATAATGCTGATTGTCTGAACGATGGCGTTGGGTTTGCCAAGGAAAATAGCCGGCCCGTTCAAAGCTACTGCCGGCCCTCGAAGGGTTAATGGAGCCGGTTCCAAAGGAGTTAGGCAACCACTGAAATAGGATAATAAATGTGACACTCTCAGACTATCAGTAGCAAATATTTGAGCTTATCAAATAACGGAGGAAGTAGTTTAGTTACAAATAAACCAATCTCTCATAAAACAAGTTTTCACACAGGGTCATTTCATGGAGCTGGAGACAGCTAGAGGCCACTCGTAGGCAGAACTCCCACTCTGTGTACACTGAGAACAGGCTCTCATGATTAATGGGCAGCCGGGGGTTGGGGTACGGGGGTGGGGGGAGGGGGGAGGCTGCGTCCTGCAGCTCTGGGGAGAAACGGAGCCGGCTGCGTATCAGCAGCGCAGCCATAAACAGCATCTCAGGATTATTGCGAGGAAGTGACTCATCCCCTGGGAGCATAGCTGGATTTGTGCTCACTCTCCCTCACCACCCGCCTTCTTTCTCTCCCTCGCTCTCCTTTTTTTCCCCCTGTATAGCAGAGACCATCGTGTCCTAGAAACTATAGTAGATGTCACTGCTTGGCACTTGCTGTGCAAAGAGAGGACAAGTATGTGGGTGTGAGGGGGAGGTGGAATGCTACTCTTAAAGTAACAGTGACTGTGCTGGCTAGGGGCTCTGTGGAGGCTGATTTTCTACATACAGCCTTTGAGATTACTTTGTTGAAGACATCTAATTTGGATTCCAGGAAAAAAAAAGCACACACACTGGGTTAGGGTAGGAAAAATAAAATTAGAGCTCCTTCTTTCAAAGTAAAATTCTCATTGAGGTTAAGAAGAAATAAATATCCTGGCATGATCCGATGCATTTAGCAAGTAAAAAGAAAAAAGGTAGACCACTGCCAGATCCTTGCTCTGTGAATGTCATCCCTAATGAAACAGAAATACGCATATGATATTTCTATATTATGATATCATTGAACGTTTGTGTTGTCCTCCCCCCCCCACCAGGGATTATAAAATAAACATGTAGATTATATGAAATACGGAAATAGAAATATAAAGCTGAAAAAGTTCCGCCATGCTACCTACCCTGCTCAAAGGCAACCATTGCGAACACATGAGCATGCTTCTTTCCAGTCCTCTTCCAGGACCTTTAAAAGTAGACTGTTGAGACCTTCAGCATATGTAGAACTTTGTTTCTTACTGTTTTCAGCCAACATTTTAGTATAGTTATGGCTCCCTCATGCACTTCAATATTTCTTTACACATAATTTTAAAGCTCCGAAATACTTATTTTGCCATTTTAATTAACCCAGGGCAGTTTTGGAAGAGGTATATGTATGTGCTAAAAGCAATATGTAACCTCTCTATTTTTGAGACATATTGTTCTATGCTACTGTTCTCATGGTTAACTCATTAACTTTTACATTTAAAATATACATTCTGGCAACTGAATTTTCCACAGACCTAGGAGAGAATCAGTCCAGATCCCCTGGCCTCAGAATGAACTTAACCCTACTAAGGCCCTTTCTGAGTGCATGGGCCTGTATTGACTAAACCACCTTTCGGCGTCAAGATGAATTTAAAGGTGAAGGCATGACATTTCCATTTGCCAACTGCCCCTCACTCCCTACAGCACCTGCATGGAGATGCACTCTGTTTATGTGGCACATCTGGAACCACTTTTGATGACCATTATCTTTTCTGCATCCAGGAACTAGACACAGCTTCTCCCAATTGGCCCCAGAGCCATTACAGATTCCGAACAGCAACCACACTGTGACTCACCGACAATGCCTCTGCCTTTCTCTCACTACCCCAGAAGAACAGTTATGCTGTGAGTCTTCGCACAGAAATATGGCACTGACTTCACTGAAAATATTAAACTTGCCTTCCGTAGAAGGTCGATTCTTTCCCTGTTCCCGGAACAATGCTCACGAAAGGTTAAGAACGCTGTGGTAGCCCAGTGCACGGGGGTGGGAGCCCAAAGCATGGGATTTGGCTTGTTTCCAAACAGAGTTCCTCTACACTGACTTTAAGATTGATCTCCGTGAGACTATGTTAAGGGACAGAAAGTGGTTTCCTTATAGAATAAAAGCCTGCCTACCTAGACTTTTTTCTTGCTCTATAATACAATTTAGGAGATTTTTGTAGTTCTGAAAGATTGCTCTCTTTGCGGAGTTCAAACTGAACCTCAGTAGGCTCCCATATATTTACTGCCTAGTTAGAACTTACTGAGAAAGCAAATCCCAAATATTAAGGCATATTGTACCTGCAAAGTACTACATTTTAGCCTTGTCACTCTTCTAGAGACCTCCTGTTAGACTAGCGACAGCTCAAAGTTACAGGGACGTCTACAAGACAAAGAAGCCAACAATCTGGACTATGGATTTGAGGAAATATTAAACTTCTCTACCTGTTTTTCTTTAAATCATTTGTAGTAAAAAAAAATGTTGAGTAACCTTTCTATGGAGATGGAAGTAAATGAACATTCACTGACCACATACTAAATGCTAAGATTTATACTCACTTAAATACTTGCATTTAAATCTTACAACAATTCTTTGGCATAGGTGCTACCCTAATTTTATCAGTTAACAAACCAAACTTATACTTAGTAAACTTAGACTTACATATACTCAGTAAAACCTGGGAAGTTGGTCAGCTCAAATTTTATCAGTCACACAGGAGAATTATTCACTTTTTAACAGACAAAAGTGCTTCTTGTAGCATACCACACAATGTTGAAACTGAATAGAAAATGAAATCCACCCTGGCTGGTGTGGCTCAGTGGATTGAGCACGGGCCTGCAAACCAAAAGGTTGCAAGTTCAATTCCCAGTCAGGGCACATGCCTGGGTTGTGGGCCAGGTCCCCGGCAGGGGCTCATGAGAAGCAAACATGCACTGATGTTTCTCTCCCTCTCTCATCCCCTTCCCCTCTGTCTAAAAAATAAATAAATAAAATCTTTTTTTTAAAAGAAAGAAAATGAAATCCAATCACAGAGGAATTCTAAAGGTAAACTTATCGAAAGATGCACTATTATTTTCTTTGGAAAATGCAAAATCAGAAATGTTCACAGTTCCCAAGAACTATGAACATATTCTATTGTAGAGTGAGGAAAGAGAGTCAAGGAATATGGGAGGATATAGTTCTAGTACTATAAGCTGAGGTTCCCACCAACCTTCTTATTTTCCTTCTCCTGATGAATGGACACTCGCTTTCCAGTTTCCCCAATTCCTGTTCTTACCTTTTCTAGGTCATTTAAACCCTACTTCCATTATTGGAGCAGAGGGTTGAAGGGCCTTGGGAGCAAAGTAAAAATAAATAACAGTTGAGGGCAAGAGAAGAAGGCAATGAGAATCACATCAGCAGGCACTATTTACTGAAGGCTTTCTCTGTGGCCAAATTTGGGCCAGGTGTCTTGCCTGTGATCCTCACAGAAGACTGAGTACAGGGTGGAGGTGTCCAATTATTCTCATTTCCAATAGAGGAGCATGAGGTTCAGAGGTTTAAAAATTTGCCAAAGATAATAGCTGGGAAGTGCTTGAATCATTATTTAAATTCATGTCTCTGACTCCCAAACTTTTGCTTTTTATAGTTGATCATATTGTTCTCTCCCAGTTACAGCGATTTTCTAGTACTCTCATTTATCATAGTTCAGAGACAGATATTAGCAAGTAAAAAATTAAAAGTAACCAAATGCATCATGTCTAAAAGTTAACCCAGAGTAGGATGTTATTCTCTAGGTCTTGACAATGAGCTGAGATGATCATTTTTCTCTTTGGGGTTTAGGAGAGCTAAGTCAGAGGCACTGGCCGGCACCTTCTCTGGTCCTTTTGATCTCTGTGACTCTGTGCTCTGTGTTGACTACCTCTTCTAGCTGATCCTTCATGAAGCATCACTAACACAGTTACCTGAAAGAATAATAGTGCCTGATGACCACTAATATATAATTCTTCGTGCAATCTCATTTCTTCTAAGGTTCCTGAGAGTTGCCTTGAACTTAGCAGAGGATATAATGGGAAGAGTCGGCTGGCCATTAGAGAATTGCATAATCTCGTTGGTTTGATTCTGTTGCCTTCCTCAACTCTCAGGACATCCTGAGATGACCTGATGGAATAGACGTGGTGCCCTAAATGACTGGCCACACCCTCTAGGGTTGTCCAGAGTCAGTGATAGTCCCATATTGTTTCATACCAGATTTCCATATGTTATACTTTGCACTGGATATAAATCATCCTTCAAATAAAACACCTATAATTATTGAGTACTCTGGTGCTTTTCACAATTAATATTAAACCATTATGCTTGCCTACAGCTCCTGAATTTATCCGATCCTACTTTAGTATAGATACACATCTTTACTACAAGAATAATATTATCACAAACATGGAACCAATTCATTTAAATTGTTTTCCTTAAGCAAAACTTATTTTGCCTAGTTTTAAGACTGAGTCAGAGCCTATGGCTTCAGATAGGATGGGACAGGGACCTGGACTGCAACAAAGCAATGCTTGAAAGGCAGCAGGCTCTGTAGGGAGCAAGGCTGGGAATTGCTGAATTCCTTGAGGATAGCCTACTTCACCTCATTCCTTCTGCAGAACCACTCACTCCCTGCAGCATGCAAGCACACTAGTCTTAACATGTCAACAACGTGCCAGGGAGACTTCCTCATGGGGTCCTCCAAATTTGTAGAGAAAATATCCATGTTTACTGTTAAGGCTTAGCCTAGAGGCTGGCAATTGGAAGGAGGGAAACAATGTAAAGCAAAAAAGGCCATCCTTTTCATTCCAGGGGATTATTGGAAAATAAAAAGAAACGCTGGGCTTTAAAAATATATTCCCCAATATTTTGGTTTTAAACAGCATCTCGACCTCACCATTGAAAATGTGGTATTGGAGATAGCCATTAATAAGCACGCACTGAGCTGGCTCCACCCCCTCTTTGCGTGGTATAAAAAGAACAATGCAAAGAAAAAACTGCACGTGGAAAGTTAGCACAGTCTGCTCGGCTAGCATTCAGAGATGGCATTATTTTAAATTTGGAGAGCTTAGATCTTCTGTGGGAGCTCTTCAGATTGGTGTTAGCTAGTACTGGTGGACTTTAGGGAAATCGTGGGGTTCACTCTTTAACCCCATCCAAAGAAACCTGATAAAGTTAGAACACCAAGCATATTCCTGAAATTGTTTTATTTAGGTAGCTCATTGTCAAAATGAGGACCTCGCCAGGGCCCTCTGATGCATCCTGAAACTGTTGGCAGAGCAGTGGCACCCACAGGCTAGAATGAGTGGGTCTCTCCCTGGCTGTACATTACAACCACTGGTGAGCTTTGAAAGCTACCTGAGCCCAGTCCCAAACTGAGACCAGCTAAACCAGCACCTCCGGGGGGAGAGGTGTGGGCACCGGGACACTAAAAAATCTCCTAGGTAACTGTAACGTGCAGCTAGGGCCAAGAATGACTTAGTTGGCTGCAAATTACTATTGTCTAACAGCAGCAAGCGATTTTTCTTCACTGGCCTCACACCTGAGTCAGCTACACTTCATTTTCTTTGATATAACTTAGGAAGACAACACTATTTTAATCACAGAATAATATTTTTTTTACAGAAAGATGTATTGCCCATTCATTTAATGTTGAAGGAGTTAAACTAGGACAAGAGCACAGATCAAGGCAAAATTTGTGCTGCGTTTAGTCGACATGCGTGCTCTGGTATTTGGAAGGTGGACTAATACCTTGGCACTATTGACACGTTGGGCCAGATAATTCTTATTTGGAAAAGGGATACCATCCTGTACATTGTAAGATGTTTGGTATGATTTCTGACTTTCACCCACTACGTGCCAATAACCACCCCTCCCAGGTGTGACAATCAAAAATGTCTCCAGACAATAGGAAGCATCACGAGGATCCAGACATTTGCTTTAAAAGAGGTAGGAAAAGGCGAAAGTAGGCAAACACTAATCCTGGTGGTTAATCCATTGCAGTCAAAACCGCTGTCAAGATAAGTAAAATTCTCCGTCTAGCCATCCCTGACAGCTCCTTCCTCCTGAGAACCTTTTCTCTTTCACTGTGACAGTCACTGGTTTTAAGGAATGCATCTGTAACTCAAGAACATGAGGTGTCGCACTGGGGGCTGTTTAGAACTCCAGGTATAGTCTGTGGTCTGGAAGGAAGACTGTAAGACGTGATGGAATTAACAACAGCTTTGGGTTTTCAGAATGTCACATGCTTCCTTCCTCTCTTCCTTCAACTCACTCTCTCCTTAGATGACAAGCATGTGCATAATTAAAACCAACTGGGCTTCAGGTCAATTCCGAGACACTACAAAAAACATATTTCACCATTAGTGATTTATTCCATTCAGGAAATTAAGCTCGTTAAGCTCAATGAAACACATCCAAAAGATGATAGGAATCCTGTGATAAAAATGTGTACGTTTGTGTGTGAAGACAAACAATCCTTTTTCAGTACAGGTGACTTCAATCTTGGGATATTAAAGTTCTACACTGACAATACAATGAGGCAATCTTTCAAAAAATTATACTGTGGAGTAACTGCAATGGAATACTACACAAAAACATAGATGGGTTAGAGGAGACTTGAAGAGGTCACTGGTGCAAATTCAGCTCAAGCAAGTTCTAAATGCATCCACATTTGTATGCTCCAATACATTTGTAATCTCATTGATGATTTCAAAATTGCTCTCTATTCCGGGGATGTATGAGATGCCCTGCACTGGCTGGAAAAAACTCAGGTAAGTTTTGTAGCTATGTGAAAATAAGCCATTGGTGTAGAATTTGGTTTTGCATATCCCAAAGCTATAGATATAGATAAAAGAATTACCCTTTTTCCAGTAGCCTGAAGAAATCTTTAGGATTCTTGTAATATTTCCAACAGGAAAGTCCAGCAGAGAACTGCCCTACCTCGACACAGACCGTATATTTCTTTCCTGGGTCCTGAGCCTACTTTCTTCTTCCTCTTCTTTCTTTAAAGTTTAAACTGTATCAGGACACTTCCATGGCCTACAATTTTTTTTTAACTTTTTTTAGAGAAGAGAGTGAGAGACATTCTTTTTAGTCCTGACCCACAGGGACACTTAGATTAAACAAGTGTGTCCTGCAAACATAATTTCTTTTAACTTCTAAATTTAATGTGCTGATGTTTATACATGTTTGAAAGTTAGTCTTTTTTTATGATTAGACATTTCTTACTTTATAGATTTGTCTCTTATTGCTATTCAAAAGCATTGTATACGTGTCCATTGTAACATTAGTCTAGAGCTTCACCATAAAGCCATAAAATTCCTGAGTAAGATAAAACAATGACTAACCAAAGAAATCCATCCTAGCGTGGTTTTATTATCTCTCTAAAATTAAATTCTACATTTTAATCTTGGAAGAATACTTGGATCTGATTCTTCTTATGTCATTCACTTTTCTCTTTTTAAGTAAAAATTCAAACATAAAACGAGTTATAAAATGAGTACATCTTAAAGCTCTTTGAGTTTTCCACATAGGAAGTTTGCCAAACTCTCAGTTACAAGCAATGGATCTCAGATGGGAGGAAAGAACTCCGAATACTGAGTATTCAGAGCTAATTGGCTAATCAGATAAAACTGGGTAAGACTCTGGACATTCCAGGAATACGTCTGGAAACTATCTCAATTACCAAACTCCCAAATACTGAAATGTTTGGGCTGCTCCTTCCTGGATTTCTGCTGACTCACGTTCTCATTCACAGAAACACGTTTCTTATGTCGATCCTCACACCACGCATGCAGCCTCCTTTCCGGCCTTGCCCCGACCGTGTCTCTGAATTGATGGTTACGGCACAACGGAAAAGGGTTTCACAGCAGTGAGTTTTGCAGAAGCAAAGAGCCGCTTTGAGGCAGAAATGGGGAGAGGCAGCCATGTCACTCACTTGCTACTTCACGTTGGCCCTGCCGCCGGGCGATTCCGCTGGGCCCTGGCACGGTCTGTTGCTGCAGATGACGATGGGCTCTCGGTGTTGTTGGCAAATAGTGGGATTTGTCATTGTCAAATCTGTGAGTGCCAAGGGACTTATGAAAAAAAACAACGGCCATTGCTCCTCTCCCTCCTCATCTTCTTCCCTTTTTCCTTCCCCTCCCTTCTTGAAGAGTGAGGCAGTAGAGATGGTAGGTAAGAACTTGGACTTTGGAGCCCAGGCGCCTAACTTAAAACTCATTCTACCACTCACCAGCTGCTGAATCTTAGGCACTCTATTTAACTCCTCTGTGACTGAATTTATTCATTTGTAAAACTTCTCTCTCTGAAGGTGGTTGTAAGGATTAAATGAATTTATATTATACACACAAACGTATATGTATTTATATATGTACTTATGTGTATATATATCAATATATATAACTCTTATAAGCAGGATTTAGCACCTACTAAGTACTCACTGGGGAAAAAAGGGGGCTTCTATTACATATGAGGTAGATCTCTGGCATGTGGGATATTCTGTGTCTGTGGCCAACACACTCCCACCCACTTCCTTTATATCACCTGAGTCCGAGCCCTACTAGAATTGATGAGAACTCCTGATTCTCAGTCTCGAATCCCTGAGAGAGGAAATGTAAATGGTCCCAAATATGCTGGGGATCCCCGACCAATCTGATCTCTGTAACCATGAGGCCATGATCCTTCAGTACCTCTGGAGTTTTAGGGATCCGCTCTATTTGGGAATAGTTTTTAGCAAAAGGGAGGTATGATGTGAACAGACCCCTCAAAAAGTACCTGCTAGATTATTGAATCAGTGTGCTACGCCTGCCATAAAAAAGTACAGCAGACCGGGTGGCCTGACCAACAGAAACTTGTTTTCTCACAGCTCTGGAGGCTGGAAGTCTAAGACTAAGGTGCTGGCAGGGTTGGTTTCTCCTGCGGCTGCTCCCTGGCTTGCAGGTGGCCACCTCCTTACTGTGCCCTCCTTTTGCCTTTTTCTCTGTGCATGTGTTTTCCTGGTGACTCGCCTCTTCTCATAAGGATACCACTCCTATTGAGTTAGAGCTGTACCCTTATGGCTTCTTTTCACCTTAAGTACTTCCTAAAGGCCCTCTCTCTAAACACAGGTACATTGGAAATTAGGGTTTCAGCCTATGAATTTTGGAGGGACACAATTCAGTCCGCAACATTTATCTTAGATACCTTTGGTGAGGCTCCTGTCTTGGAAACTGGTGAAGAACAGGTTTCTCTGACCTCTAGTTAAGCTTTAACCTAATATCTTTTGATGACTATAATACTACGAGGTGGTGGGGCAGTGACCTAGAGTCTTGATAGCATGGAGGGCTTCTAATAACTCTATCACCAAGTTGTCGCTGAAGCCATAGTTGTTCAGTATAGGGCATTGATTGGACACTGTTTAAATGTGTAATTGATTAAATTGGTGATTTAAATTGTCTGCGTATTTCATATATATTAATGTGATTAATTTGCACAGAATTAAACATGCTTATGTGCTTTAGTTCTTAATATCATGAATGCTTAGATTCAAGCTACAGAGTAAACTTAATAACAGAAATGCATTCCATAAAAGTACACCATTTTCCCAGGCTTTCATTATCTTGCTGATTAAAACTCTTCTTACAATTTTCAATTTGTCTGACATTAAATGTAATTATTATGTTGGGAAAGATGTCTACCCTCCAGATCATTATGTTAAAATCAGCAGGCTTTTCTTCAAATAGAACGAAACCTCAGTTAAGCAACCAATAAGAAAAGACAAATATCATTAATAATAGGAAGAAACGTATGCAAAAAAGAGACCAAATGAGTAAATTCTAAATTCCTATAAAAGTTCTTTCTTCTTTGGAAATATTTTTTTTCTTCACACCCTAACTGATACTGTCTCCTTGGAAACAATCCTAAGAGACTAGTTGCGTTACTGGAAACCATGTAGCTTAAACTTAAATGATAGTAACGTGTTGCCTCTTCCTGTTCATGCCAGCCTTGCTAGTAAAGACGGTTTGAGTACCTTTCTATCAGAGTATAAGCTAAATCTGATGGAAAGATGCTCCAAGACAGAAATGTGAGCTGAGAAGGGTGTGCGCACAATTCTCAGTGTAAAGTAATACATTGACATTTTGATTTTACTCCTCAGTTTCTTGGCTAGGTTAACACAGTTCTGCGCCCACAAGACAGAGTCAGCTTCCTGAGCCTGTAAGGGTGGGTGGGGAACTCAGTAAACTCACACCAGGAGGCTTGGTGGGGGTGGGGAGCCAGTTTTCCTCCAACGTGACATTTCAACACTACAGTTGGCTGCTGTTTAAAACAGTTATTAACAATGTGCTTGAATTTAACAAGTCCCCCACCCTCCCACCTCCCCTTTAATTATAGTAGGTAAGATGCTGTCCTAGGGATCTTGGAGATGAGAAAGTGAATAGACTTGGCTTGCAAGGAAGTCACAATTCAGTAAGGGAAATCCAAATTGCCTTCGTTACTCAATGCAATCTCCTGTATTACATTGGAGATACAGCAACCACCTGGAAAAGCGCAGGAGACAAACTTGTAGAGGAGAGAGACATGTAGGCTCAACCAACCCACTGCTGGGTATCCGTGGCTCTGTCCTAGTACAGGGACCACCCCAGCAGGGAGCAGGGAAGGTGACTTTCCACCAAAACTCATGAGTCACTTCGGGATGCTCAAGTGGGAGGGAGGGAAAGAGACATGCACTCCTTTTCCTGGAAATCAGTATTAACTTTGCTATTAACAAAAAGCTGTAGTTTATTATTTTACTTTAGATGCCAGTATTCTTGGAAACAGACAACTTTCCAGTTGTGTTTTAGGATGGGAGTTTAAACCTATGGGTTCTGACACCAGTCTGATCAGCCACAGGGTAGTTAGCCAAGAAGTCTTTGATGCTCAAGTAAATTTATTGAATGTGAGTTTCTCTATTTCTCAGATAATTAAAGCACAATTTATGGTGAACAAGCTTATTTATTAGCATGTGTTGACTTTATGATATTGTGTTTTACATATATTATAATTGAATATGCATGGCTGAACTGTTTTCTGGCACAGCCACTAGAAATTTGGGGTTTAAGTGCTCCTTTTTCTACTAACAAAGCATATGTTTGAAGTTACTGTTTGCCATGGAACATATTCTATTTCATGTTGAAATTTAAATATAAAGTCTTCATTGATCTAATACTCATTTTTTTTTTTTGGCCAGTGCCTCTGATTTAGCAGATTCACTAGTTACTATGATTTGACTTGGGAACCCAAGAAATAGAGACAATATCTTTACAAAGTCACAGTAAGAAAATAATAGTTGACTAAGCCTGACTCTAGCACTTGTGGGGATCATCATTATTCCTTGAAATATGTTGAAAAGTTTGAAATTGAAATGATGTGGGTGATGACAAATATTTATTACACCAATAGAGCAATCGGTGTCAGGACTACATGGAAGATATTTGCCCAGAAATTAAGTGGAGAGGGATTCAAGTTCCAGCTCCTTCAAGTCCCTATGCCTGCCCGCGCAGTACGGGCCACAGGGCAAGTGCAGAAACTCCGAGATGTGGGAGGTGGGGGCTGAGTGGGGCAGGGAGGAGTAATGGGGGGGAATGGAAACAACTGTAATTGAACAACAACAGCAACAAAACAAGAAACACTAACTTAAAAAAAAGAGAAACTCTAAGATCTCCTTGTCTGACCTGTCTTCTCAATCTGTTCACCAAATGAGATCTCGCCCCTGTCATTGTCTTGAGTGCTGATCTTGAGGCTTCATTCTTTCATTTCATTATTGACTGGGCATTATAAATGACATTTATGCATTCATAAGCTAATATCTTTAATAACCAAATATGCTGAGGAGACTGTGCCTCTAAAGCTGAGACTAATATGAAATATCAGCCTAAAAACAGCTTTTATTGGAATTTTAGATATATGAAAATGGGATTTGACATGCAGGCAATCCGCCTGTAAAACTAAAGTACACTCCACCTTTCAGTCACAGACTCGTTTTGCCTGTAGTTCTGATAAAGTGTGGGAAGGAGTGGCCACCAGGCTGGGATAAGGGTGATGATAATGATGCTGACCCAGTATCATGTGGAAATATAACATCTCACACTACTTGTGCGCATCTGATACCCTGAACTTTCACTAAAACATTCTAACTGTGTCAAAAGAATGTTTAATGCCCTGAAAAGGAAAATCATCAAAGTGTTCACGAACATTGAAAGTTTATGACCTATTGCTCTTCTGAACTCCCACTGCACTTCGTTTGTACCTTTATTCTGGAATACGTCATGTTGTTCCCTGTGTTACAGCTATTTGTACGTCTGAGTCCCACCGACGGCCTATGAACTGTCTGAAGTCATGACATAGACCTCATTCGTCTTTGAATGCCCCCTAACACCTAGCCCAGGAGGCGATACAAGTTCACGGAATGAATGAATAAATGGGAATAACAGATGATATTATTTTCATATCACCATTCCAGAACTGATATTGAGAAATTCATACTGGCGTATAATGGATTTTGGGAGCAAAGATCTATGCATGTGGGGGTCAAGAAGAGTAGTGCACACTCCAAAATGAGTGAAAGTTAGCCAATGACTTCAAAGTCGCCAGCAGACCATTTGCTTTCTTTAAGGTCAAGGACTCTGGATGAATAAAAGGCAAAGGAAATCATCCTCCTGGGAAAAAAATTTATTTTCCTAAATTAGAGGTTTGCTATGTAAAGGGCCTTTAATTCCTTGAGCTTAGCCCCATGAAATCAGACTCCTTGAAGTGTAACCATCCAAATTACAAAATATAATTTGGGAACAGATAAATTGCCACAGACAACATAGAATTTGGTAGAGTTCTAAGTCTAGCATTAGGAAGGTTTTATCTGGTTATAAAACTCATTTCTGGAAGCACTGTGGTTAGAGCTAGTGAGAAGCCACTCTTGGTCAAGGGCACTAATAGAACACATGGAGAGATGCCTTCACACGAAGCAATGGGCAATCATAATGTCCAAGTTACTTAAATTAAAACAGGTGTTTCACACATGTGAGTCTGATGTTGTGACTATTTTTGTTTGTAAACTTGTGTTAATAAAAGAACGAGACATTGGTGGAAAATAGATAAACTATTCTATGCATTCTTTTTTCAGGAACACAAATTTGCAGTACTGGTGAAGAGTTGAATTACGTAACAATTGATCAGTGACATTCTTCCAAACCCTGTAATTACACTGACATCTCTCTCTCTCTCTCTGTCCCCCACCCCCACCCCCAGACTTGGAAGCTGTAGCAGAGGCTTTGATTTTCACAAAAAAAGTAGATTGTTTTTTCTTTTTAAATGTCCATGTTTCTACAAATGCAAAACTTTAGAATTTCAAAACACAATAAAAATTTTTGTCACTTTATAGGCTTGATTTAATTTATTTTAGAAGCTTTATTATTCTTTTGATAGTAGCTGACAGATCCAATCCTGTTCCCATATGCTTTCTGCTATTTTAAAAGAAACAGAACAGAATTGCCTCAGAAAAGGACCATGTGTTTCTGAAGTGTGAATCTGAAAACCACCCATCTGGCCATGCTGGCATCTTTCTGAATTGTATGTAATTGAAAAAAATGTATTCAACATTTTGCAACTCTCGACTAGATGACAAAGATAATAAGATAAAGAAAGTATTTTTTTTCATTTCTATTTATTGAAAATCAAATCTGTCCTTCAGCCTGGAATAAACACCTTGCCCACCCTTCTGCCTGCATGGCCCCTCCCTCAAGACCCAGGTCACATGCCTTTTCCTTCGTGAACTCTCTGTAACCCTAGCTCTGTAGTGTTTGCACAACTCTATTCACACCGGTATAAAAATGCTCATTTACTTTGATTAGAATTATTTCTTTAAATATTGCCTCTCCTGTAATCTGTGAGCTCCTGAAATAGAAGGCAGATGGTCTTCAATGCAATTTAATTCAACAAAACATTATAACACTATTTCAGAAGCTAGTCCAGGGGCTTCAGAGACAGTGTTGAATAAGCAGAGATAATTCTACCCTAAAGAGAGAACAATCTAACTGGAGAGGAAAAAAATTGAACACCTAAGGACACTTAAAGAAGATGCATAAGGGGGAGATAACGGCATCTGAAACCTCACATAGGTAAAGATAAATTTGGAAGTTCAAAGTCTCTTTAATACCATGCCTATAATTAATAACTTTTGTCTTTTATTGCAAATATTCAGAACAATGTTCTAGAGTGATGCAATCACTAGAGGGATCACAATTCCTCTGAAGATAATAAACAGTCACTGAATTATAGGCAAAGTGCAGTGCTAGGTTTTACACATATATTATTTTATGATGCATTTGTAAGCCTTTCATGGCCAAGTTATTTTTTCTAAACTTAATTTCATCTTCAAAATAAGAGGTTTTCCAGATTCTGTAAGAAATAGATAAGTTACATAGAATCATTAGAGTTTCAAATATATGTTGTTAAAGTATGGTCGCATATTAAGCAAATAAGACTAAAAATTCTATGATAAACTAAGAACCACAAAACCTTAAGGGCAGGGTGACTTCTTATATTTTGACCACAATGAAATGTGTAGTTGGATCAATTTAAAAAAAATGATTCAGTTAAAAAAAATTATTCTGTCAGATTTTGGTTAAACTAATTGTCAAAGAATTTAGTTCATTAATAATCTGTTTTGGCCCCAAATGGGGACGCCTTGATTATAACTCCTTACAAATTCCTCAAGGAAACCACCCTCTCTACTTTTTTTGAACTTCATAACAGTGTGTGAACTAGAACTCTGCACCAAGTGCAACAGTCAAATTTCAGTAAGTCAACTTTGGTCTCTTTTGATACTGTTAAAATGCATTGAATTTAATTAATACACATTCTTTTATCTATACAGCACCCTTTGCTATTTGAACTCTTTCTTATAATGGGTGCTTTTCTGCTACCCACGTTCTGGAACTGGATTGAAGTACTAACACTTTAGACTAACATAGCACCTAAGAATATGGATTTCAGGCCGCTTTTGGACAGCTAGCGGTCTGTGCACCGTTGGCAGGAAGATTCTGCCCGCTCACCAGCAGAGATGGGAAAAAAGGGGGTGTTGTTACAAGATTACTATGGGAGAAGCTTAAAAAATGTGCTAGAAGGGAGAGAAAAAAGGGATGAGAATACTAGCAAGGAGGCAGTGATCATGAAAAGTTAAGTTTTAATTTCTTGTAGAAGGAATTGTTTACTTTTTCAAGGTTTGAAAAGTTGTGTGTTGGAAACAAAATTGAAGTCCAAATTATTGCCCAGTCGTGTGGAGACTATTGCTATGCTGTTCCGTTTCAAGAAACCTCTTCTGAAAGTTGTAGGATCTTCAAGTTAGTGCAATGAAGAACTAGAAGAAAGCCTCGAAATTCTCTCACTTTGTCACGGCGGGGCTTAGGGCAGATGACTCATGGTATGAATTCGAGTTAAATCATTTAACCTTTTTCTCTCATTCGACCCATCTGGGAAGCTGAATACAAGCACTTCACTAGCAGACAGATGGTGCACCAAAGCTAAATTTTCCCAGATTAAAAAAGAAGAAAAACGTGTTATAAGCATTAAAAGGACCAAATGTGGGAAAAGACTAAGAATTAAAAGGAAAAGAGCTATAAACTGGATCAAACCCTTTCCTCTGCAAAAAAAATAATGTAGTCCTTAAAAACTAAGGCCTGTGAGATGATTTGGGGACAAAGAGGTGGTCATGATTAGATGATATATATGTAAAGTGAATTGCTCTTCGTTGGCCCAGAATTGTGTGTTCATGTACCTATATGTCTCAGAAAACAAATATGATCACTTTATCGTACTTTTAGGTGATCTGTTTGATATCTGTAAGGTTAAGTATTAACAAAAGACATTTGAGAAAATTTATGGGACCCATCCGATTATAGCTTTGATGAAATTTAACACTGGTTGACAAATTAAAAAAATTTTTCAACATTTCTAAAATAACTATGTTTTCTCATGTACTCTCTCTCTAAATATATATATTGCTGACATATGTGTATGCATATATATTGCTTGGAAGAAAGGCACGCTATTGCCATTTGCTAAGTTTGGATGATTTAAATCTTATTGTATATAAAAGTATATTAAGTTCAAAAGTATTCATATGCAAATATTTACATCTTATGGCATAAGAAATGTCCCATTGCAGCTAAAGTAAAGATATTTTGATGAACAAAGTAGAGCACAATAGAAAGTATGTGTACCTTCTTATTTCCTGACAGGTTGTGCTATACTTTGGAGAAATTAGCTTACTCTTTTAAAGACATAGTTCATAGCTGAGGCTGAGTATGAAACTTGAGAAATTCACGTTGTCAGCTTCCAGATGCCACAGTATCAAAACCCAGATTGGACTCTGGGGCTGGGACTGCCTCCAAGGGGTGTGCGGCTGTGGTTGAGACCGGTGGTGCCTCACTAACCCAGTGCAACATTTCTTTGATTAATTCTCAAAGTCCTGTTTATAGAGCAAAAGAAAAACATCGACATATTTTTTCTTCAAAGAATCACTTTTTCAATGGAATTTGGGTCATATTATTACTACTGAGAAATACAGATGACGCACGGCCCAGTGGCTAAGGGGCAGGGCAAGTTGAAAGGCATATTTTAAGAAAGGAGAATCTCATTCCTCTTAATCTGATATCTGATTGAGAAAAGATAAAAGCATTGACTATCATTTGGGTTTTTTATGTTCCTGAGAATAAATCTCCAGAGAAAGACAAACCCTCCAATTTAACAACCTTGTTCAAGGCAGCAAATGCATCCACGGGAATATTTGCACTAATAAACTTAATGTGAGCTAATTCAGCCTCATGACACTTCCAAACCAACCCGTGGATCCCTCCATTACTCTATTTCAGTAATATATACTCAATTATGTTTATAAAATATATATTCCAAAACTGTACATTTAACTTTCAACTATACTTGCGTATGACTCACCATATATATCCATATATTTGTATATACATATGAGGAGGGATTCCCCCAAACCCCTGGAATTTATTTATAAAAGTGTGCATTCATTCTTACATGTTTAAAAACTTCAGTCACCTTCACAGCACTCTCTCCATTTAATACAATCCACCTACTGAGACTTTTTTCCCACAAAGTGCTTCTGCCATTTTTTGTTTCACCTCTTCCATATGGGTTACCCATTTCCCTTTGAGGACTTTTTTCATTGGGGAAACAACATATAGTCTCTCAATGCAAGATCGTGTGAACAGGGAAAGTGGGGCCCAGGGGTCATGCCGGTCTTGGTTGAAAACTGCTAAACACTCAGCAGAGTGGGGACAGGTGCGCTCGTAAATCACCCACCAGGAAATGGGCAAATGCTGAAAGTCTTCGAAAAATTCACTGAAGCCGAATGCTGCCTCTCACAACAATGCCAGCTGCCACACTGATACCGGTGGATTCCTACAACACTCACGTAGTGAGAGAAGCCTGTACCATAAGGGGCCTGCTCTCCAGAAGATAATTCTGATTTGGGGGGTTCCCCCTCATATATTCAAACTACACTTGCATAATTCTTTTCTCTTAATAGTAAAAATAGTAAGAGGAGTGTTAAAAATGTAAAAAAAAAACTGTAAGCCATTGACGTAAAGAATTAAAATTCCCATATAATATTGAACTTGTGATTTAGTATTATTTGGAAGGAAAGGAGTTCACATGCTAATTTTGAAAGAATTCTTTGCAAAGCTCTGCCTGTTTCTGTACACAGACCTCCCAAAGTTTTGTTCTGACTGCGGGGCCTGAATGTTGCTCACAGAATTCCAGGTGTACTTTCAGGGGGTTTGGAGAGAAAACTGTCTGGAATGTGTAGGATCAGCGTATGAGCTCCCGGCACATCATATTTGGCCAATTCCCAAGGCTTTGGGTAGCACAGGCTATTGTTGCCTTCGATGGAGGCAGTGGCTTTTACATCGTTATCTCTGGAGCACCTTCATACAGTACCCTTTCTCTGAATATAAATTCCATAGTCACTGGTACTGAATGTGTCCCCCTTCCTTTCCCTAACTAGTCCTGAGATGTGGCATGGTATTTGGGCTCCATGTGGCTGAAGAATCATTTCTAACCTATCATTATAACCAGAAGCAAGTTAAAGTTCATGACCAAAATTTGGTTAAGGAGTGATGCTCACTTAAGAACAGTGTATTTACCTTTACATATTAATGGTTCATGATGGAACACGCAGACTATAAACTCATATAAACACTTCCAAATCACGTATACTCTCTCCACAAATCTAGCATAAAAGTATCATTGTTGCCATATCTATGCTTAATGGTAAACTGTATTTTTATAGAGATGCTGCTATCATTTCCCTGAGCATCACTTCTCTCTGCATGCGAATCACACATTCTATTTTGCTTCCTCACTGCACAGCAAGAATCGTAACCAAAAGTGGATGCAATTTGCCACATAACCAAACTCTAATTGGTGGCTTCAAGTTTTGTGTGCTGCATAGTTGCACTACACTAACCTTATAACTCTCAGTGGTAAAAGGGGTCTTCAAATAGGAAATAGATTAGAAAAAATATACGAAACAGTTGTTTAAACAAGAATCCTCTGAATTATTGTCTAAGCTCAAGTCTTATTTCAACTCCACTATATATAATGTAATTTAAGTAATAACATTTCAGGATACATAACCAAACGTATGACCACTCACTGATGGTTCTGTCAAATCAGAAGGTGTATATCTTCACGTTTACTCCAAGAACTGCTGGCAGCGTGTCCTCAGCACACCATGAAGACAGAGAAAGGACACCAACCTTTTTTGTATACTTTCTATTTTCTAGGCACTAGGTTAATAGCTTTTATTTTATTATCTCAATCTTTCAAACTTCCTCTTGGGTAGATATTATTATACCTGTTTTGTAGATGAGTAAAGTACAATAAGTTTAAATTACCCCAACTCTGGTCTTTATAGATCTAAAGCTCACGCTCTTTCCACTGTGTTGTAGTGTCTGTCACGAGAAGGAGAAACTTATATTTATACACTCATTTCACACTTTTAGACCTCTTACAAACAAGTATTTTTTACCTTGATTTACAAATCTAGGACTGCTCTAAGGACTTCAACAGTCCTGTTCAGGTCCACGTGGTTTGTTGAAGACAGTTAGGGTTCCCTAGGGTTAGTACTTTCTAATCCCCAGGGTTAGAATTCTGAATTTCTACTCAGGAGCAGGGGAAGAAACAGCACAGATTTTCTCTCTTCCTCCCTCACCCCCCACAATGTTCTTTAAATAAAATGAAGCTTCTCTTTTGCAGTGTGCTGATATTTTTATATGTGTGTTGATAATAATTTTAAATCTCTAATATTATTCTTAAATCGCTATCATGCTTAAGTTTTGAATGCAACTCCATGACTAACGCCCTTCTTTAGGGCAAGCATGCTGAACTCTTTGGAAAAGCTCCTGACAGATCCTTACTATTTGAACTTTGAGAGTCAAATCATCCAGGTGGATAGCAAACCGTGATGCCCACTCTGCTCCACCCCAAACAGACCACAAGGATTTCAAAGGGGAATCTGCTACAGATCAACAGGTCTTTTGTGATGGTTGATGGTCATACATTTCCATACTTTTGTGTTCATTTTCATTTGCAAATATGGAGGGCTAAGGTCCAGCCTCTAGCCCCTACATTGTGTTCTTACATGAGGATGGGACATTGTGTTCACTTCAGAGAGCTCCTTCAAGTGTTTATGCAGAATTCCAAAATTAGCATTAACAATCCATCTGTTTATTTTCACAACATACCTATTAAAATGGCTAACAAATAAACATACCAAAAAATCCACTGATAACATCAAATGTCAGGGAGGACATAGAAAAACTGGATCACTCTTAAATTGCTGGTGGGAATGTGAAATACTATAGGTTCTCCAGAAGTTTGGCAGTTTCTTATAAAATTAAACATACTCTTACCATACAACTCAATGATCATACAATCAATGACCACTCTCACAACCCAATGATCACTCTTGAGTTTTTATTCTAGAGAAATAAAGATTTATGTTTAGATGGAAACCTATCGATAAAGCTTATAGCAGTTTTGTCATAGTCCAAAACTGGTAACAACCCAAATCTCGTCATTGGATGAAAGACAAATATAGCATGGCAATCTATACCATGGAATACTATTCAGCAATAAAAGGAACAAAGTGTAATTATATGTTGAAACATAATCTCAAGGTGATTATGTTGAATTTAAGGAAAAGTCAACATCAAAATATTACATACAATATGACTCCATTTGTATAACATTCTTTTTTGAATCAGAGTAATCGGGGTAACATTGATTAGGAAGATGATATAAGTTTCAAGTGCACGATTCTGTACCGCAGCACCTGTACTGCACTGTGTGCTCACGACTCACAGTCTAGTCTCCATCCATCACCCTGTATTCAATCCCCTTTATCATCTTCAGCCTCTCCCCCTTCCCTCTTCCCATCTGGTAGCAACCACCATAAGGTCCTCTGTCTCTGTGTGACATCCTCACAATGATGACACTGTAGATAGGAATGGAGGACAGGTGAGGGTTGCCAGGTAGAGGTAAAAGAGGAAGTAAAACTACACAGGATACCACAAGGGAGACTTTTGTGGTGAGTTCTCTATCTTGACTGTGGTGGAGGTCATGTGAATCTATGTTTACACATATACCAAAAAAAGATCGTATACAGAAACTTTTTAAATCTGAGTATGTCTGTAGTCCCCTTAATGTATTGTATCCATGTCAATTTTCTAATTTAAAAAAAAATGCCTTATAGTTATATAAGATGTTACCATTAGGAGAAGCTAAGTGATGGATGGGTATGGGGACCTCTCTATACTATGCTTGCAATTTCTTGGGGTTTATAATTATTTCAAGATAACATGTTTTTTTTAACTTTTCAAAGTTTTATCCGTGTTTCACAAGACATGTGTCTCAGGCCTTTTATATAAATTCAACTACGTAAGAGAAATGATCTGGCCAATGGGAAATGCTGTCTCTTCTAAAGAACTCCTGATCACTTTATCATCTGTCCTCAATAAAATTCCCCACAGCGGAACTCAGAGGTAAGGCTTACGTTGATGTTTTTGGTTTCGTGCAGATAAATTAGGCCTCATGGGGAGCTCATGAAGATAATTTTCAACTTTGTCTAAAAAAAGGTTATTTAACCACACTTTCAAAGAACAATAGAATTTAATGTGGAAGATAATTAACCACAGTTTTGTGCACAACATCCTTTCGGTTACCAGGGAGTTTACTTACTAACATTTTCCACGGCGTGAATGCAGAAATGAAAACACAGAATAGGATGTTCATGTACTGTAGACGATGATCTGATCAAATGCTTATGTGATTCATAAACACTGTGCATGGTGGGATCACCAGTGGCATGCTGTAAAAAGTTTTAAACTTTAAACTTCTTACAGATGATTTGAAGGTCTCAAAATTCAATGTCAATAAAAAAAATAAACATATCAGACCTCATCCAGGCTATGGCATGAAACCAAACAGACCTGTAGGGAGACCTCTAGAAAATCACCTAGCTGTTTCCAAATTTCGCGTTGGCCCTATTTTCTTCAGGTAGAGTTATGGATGACTGGTACAGTATTGCTAAATAAATAAGTAGTGTCAAATACATTTTTATCATTCGAAGCATGCCTAGATCTACAGCTCTGAGTGTTTCTCACTTTGCATTGTCCAATCCGCTCCAAAGCCATTCACTCTCTCTGCTTTTCTACAGGCACTTGTTTCCCCCAACGGGTAAATTTGTTGTCCTGAATACGCTACAGACTTGCTGTACCTCCATCTCAAGGTATCCACACTGAGTTCATCACTGGCTATTGTAAAACTGTTTCTCTTTCTGGGGTCACAGACTCGGCTGCTGGTGTGGCCCTC
>PVKM010005933.1:0-45752 GCA_004027735.1 Carollia perspicillata | reverse complement strand
CAACTCTATCTAATAAACAGAAACAAACACAGGAATCTACCAAAATGAGGAGACACAGAAATATGGCCCAAATGAAAGAACAGATCAAAATTCCAGAAAAATAAGTAAACAAAATGGAGATAAACATTATATCAAAAGCAGAGTTCAAAACACTGGTTATAGGATGCGTGGGAAACCTAGTGAGGACCTTAACAGTATAAAGAAGATCCAGTAAGTAGCAAAGGGTACATAATTGAAATAAAGAACAATTTACAGGGAAACAACAGTAGAGTAAATAAAGCTAGGAATCAAATCAATGATTTGGAACATAAAGAAGCAAAAGATGACCAAACAGAGCAATAAGAAGAATAAAGAATCCTAAAAAATGAGGATAGTATAAGCAGCCTCAGGGGCAATGTCAAGCATTCCAACATTCACATCATATAGGTCCCAGAAAGAGGAGAGAAAGAGTAGGTATTTATTTGAAAAAAATAATGAAAGAACAATTCCCTAATTTAGTGAAAGAAATGGACACGCAAGTCCAGAAAGCACAGAGAATGCCTAACAACATGATTGTAAAGAAGCCCATGCCAAGACACACCATAATTAAAATGCCAAAAGTCTTAAAAGCAGCAAGAGAACAACAGTTATCTACCCATGGGGGAGTTCCCATAATACTGTCAGCTGATTTCTCAGAAGAGACTTTGCAGGCTAGAAAGGGTTGGCAAGAAATATTCAAAGTCATGAAAAACAAGGACCTACAGCCAAGATTGCTATACCAGCAAACATAACATTTAGAATCAAAGGGCAGATAAAGAGTTTCCCAGACAAGAGAAATCTAGAGGAGTTCATCATCACCCAGCCATTACTGTATAAAATGTTAAAGGGACTTATTTTAAAAAGAAGATTAAAACTATGCACAATAAAATGGCAATAAATACATACCCGTGAACAATTGAATCTAAAAAACAAACTAAGCAAACAAAAAGGACAGAGACAGAATCACAGATACAGAGAGTGCTTTGATGTTTACTGGATGGGAGGGAGGCTGGGCAGATAGGTGAAGAGGTGAGGGGGTTAAAAAGTACAAATAGGTAGTTACAGAATAGCCATGGGGATGTAAAAGTACAGTATTGGAAACGGAGTAGCCAAAGAACTTACACACATGACCCATGGACATGAACAGTGGTGTGGGGATTGCCTGAAGGAGTGGGAGTGCTGGGTGGCAGGGCCCAAAGGGGGAAAATTAGGACTGTGATAGCACAATCAATAAAATGTAATAAAAAAGTATTTCAGTGATCTGAGCCATATCACAATATTTTATGAATAATTCCACATCATAGTAGTAGGCAATCAGATTTTAATGGTAATGATACGCTTGGTGTTACTTTTGTGAAAGGAAGAATCACCTATGTGAGTATCAGGCCTTGAGGAAAAAAGTTCTTGTCTTACACTTTTTAATCTATAAATTATTGAAAATAATCGAATGAACACAATACCAATAATAATAACTGACTAACAATAAGAGATATCTCTGTGCTTCCTTGAAGGTGGCTCAGTAGTTTTTGTTTTAATATTAGTAGGACTTACCTTCATATATGTAACGCTTTTTACGTTCAAATTGCTTATCTAAAATTAAGTAATCCTAACACTAAACCCTGCAATGGAGGCAAGAATTATCTTTATTTTTCAGATTAAGTCAAATGTATCATAATTGAAATGATTAATGTTTAGAAATCTCCAGTACCACATGGTCTGTGTTCCTTGGAAGCATGTGGAAATCCAAATTTACATAGTAATTATGTGCTCAATTGTGCTGAGAAAGCAAGTGGCAGGCACAGATAATGTTGCTAAAATAAAAAAAATAAATAAATAAAAATGACTGGTAATATGGAAAATGGAAGAAAGTAGTTTTAAAAAATCCTTGTTGAGTGATAATATTATTACTCTAATATAGTGATTCTCTCCTCAGAAATATTCCAAATCTAAAATAAAAAATAAAAAATAAAAAACCACAAAAACCTTGGTAAATGCTGTTTAATGAATATAATAAATTCAATGGGATGGTGAAATTTGCATCTTGAAAATGGAAAAGAAGCCACAGTCTGTTTGGAGATAACAATGATGTACAGTTATTTTCTTATCATTTAACACAAGAAATTCTAGTACTGTGCTGCATTCTTATTACTATTAATATATCTTCTTCATGAAAAAAATTTGCATGAGGAAAATTTGTGTTAAAAATATGAAATGTTATTAAAAAATAATTCCTTAGCTTTACATTGTAGGAGAACTCTGATAAATGTACCATTTCTATTTTTGATAAAGCATAGTGCTTTTTCTCTTTTCTCATGGCAGAGAAACAAGTCATAATTGTTAGTAAAAGAATGAGGGAAAGTTCTATCATCCATCTATTCTACCTATCTATCCATCTATCTATCTATTATCTCTTCAGTCTGTGTTCCATTGTGTTCAGAAGAAAGGCCCTTCCCCATGCAGAAACAGAAAAACAGGGTGACTGGTGGATGGTATTTTAGTTCAGTGAGAACAGTTTTTTTAACACTGCCTGATATTGTGCAGAAGTGCCAGAAATATCCCTATTTAGAGATTCAGGGACTTCTATTTCTGATAATGTGGTGTAACAGATGTCTGGAGCAATGCTTCTTCTAAAGAGCATCTACAAGTCCTAGAAAAAACTTTTTAAAATTAATGCTTAGATGAGCTATTAGGAAAATAAGGGAAATTACTGGAGAAATAACTAGGAGTCATGAATCAGAAGAACAAGAGACAGGATTACTTTAATGATCTGGAAAAGATCATGGGAAAACAGTCTTGGGATTTATACAAGTTGGAAGGTTGAGCTATAAGACTAGATCCTTCACAACCTCAGCTGGAGAACCAGAAAAATTCCTGCCTGCTGGAGGATGACGTGGGCATTCTTGCCTCCCTCTGCCTTGCCTCTGTGTGAAGCAGGAAGAAATGTGTTGCTGGAGAAGTCTTCACAAAGCCCACCCTCACATAGCTATTTTTGCCCAAATCCATGCTATTGTTGAGTGAAAAACCTTTGGCTGAAAGTTGTTTTTGGTGTTTCTAGGTCCCAAGCAAAATCAAAGGTAAATCTCTCTGGAAGAATTCATTCTGAATTTAGGCCTCAATGAAACTCCACAGATAAAATTTCTATGCATATGAGCAGACAATAAAAATCATGAAAAATGTGCAGAACTATGCATGAGCAAGGACCCGTAAAACTATAAAACTATAGAATCAGATTAACAAAAATTGTGGGTATTGCAATTTATCAGATACAAAATGTAGCATGAAAATTTAAAATTTTTAAAGAACATGCAAATACTATCAAGAGAACCATAAAGGATAATAGTTTATCAAAGATAGCCAACTAGATTTAAAATAAGAATAAGAAGTCCTTTGGTAAATGAAATATGTAATCATTTGTGAAAAACCCAGATGACTGTTTACACAGCAGATTTGACGTGATAAAGAAAGAAATAATGAACTGTAACATGCCTATAAAATAGTGGTGAGTAGTTAGAAAATATGAAAAACAGGTATATGGTATGTAAGATTGAGTAAGAAAGCAAGAAATAATGTATCTAATTGGGCTTCCAGAGGGGAAGTGGAAAAAATGAGGGAGAAAGAATATTTTGTAGAATTAATAGTGAGAATTATCCAAAAATATGAAACTCAAATTCTAGAGCCCCATTGATTCCCTAGAAGGATCTTGAAAAGTAAATCCACAGTGAGATATATTCTACTGAAGCTGCAAAACCTCAAAGACAAGTGAAGATCTTAAAAGCTGCTTGATAATTACTTACAATTAATTTCTACATAGCAACAATAGGAGCCAGAAGATAATGCCAAAAAAAAATCTAAAGGGCTCATATATCATTATTGTTAACCTAAAAACTTTCAAAATAGCATGAAACAGGTGTTTGTTAGAGAGCATTCTGGAAGATTTACCTCAAAAAGAAGTAAAATAATCTCAGAAGGAAGATCTGAGAAGGAATGATGAACAAAGAAATGGTAAACATGTAGGTAAATCTAAAAAAACACTGAGCATGTTAAACATCAAAAACAATTTCTAATTTGTGGAATAAAAAAGATGGAAGTGAGCTAAAATACTATTGGAAACAAATAGCAGCTTTCAAAGTGAGAAGTTGTGGCCTGAGTTAAAGTATTCAAAGTCCTTATTAAAATTGAGAGGATGGGAAAAAGTTATATCATCTGATATTAAGATAAATATATTTTATATTTTAGGGTAACCACTAAAATACTGAAAGTAAAGTATAATATTTTCAAATTTTCAAGGAAGAAATATGAAATAATAACTTTTATGAAATGTCAAAGGGACTTAAGAAAAAGATCAAAACGATGAACAATAAAATGGCAATAAATGCATATCTATCAACAATTGAATCTAAAAAACAAACTAAGCAAACAAGAAAAACAGACAGAATCATGGGTATGGAGAGCATTTTGGTGGTTGCCAGATGGGAGAGGGGTGTGATGAAATGGGTGAAGGGGTGAGGGGATTAGGAAGTACAAATAGGTAGTTCCAGAATAGCCATGGGGTTGTACAGTACATTCTAGGAAATGGAGAAGCCAGAAGAACTTATACACATGACCCAAGGACATGAGCAATGGTGTCGAGATTGACTGAGTGGGGGGTGCTGGGTGAAGGGGCACAAAGGGGGAAAAATTGGGACAACTGTAATAGCATAATCAATAAAATATAATAAAAATGTAAATTGTTCAAATCTTTTAAGCTGTCAATATATACTAGAGAACGTTGTGCAATTGGTTCTTTACATGTCATGAGGATACATTTTTTATTTCTTAAGTATTTTTTGTTGATTATGCTATTACAGTTTTCCCAATTTCCCCCCTTTTTTACCCCTTCACCCTGCCCCCCCAATCCTACAGTATTCCCCTGCCCCATTCATGTCCATGGGTTGTATATATAAGTTCTTTGAGTTCCTTGTTTTTTATACCATTTTTATCTTTCCCTGTCTATTTTATGGCTACTAATTATGCTTCTTCTTCCCTGTACCCTTTCTCCACTATTCCTCCCTTCCCCCTCCCCATTGATCTCCCTCTGTGTGATGTCCATTTCTCTGATTTCATTCCTCTTCTGGTTGTTTGCTTAGTTTTTGTTTTTGTTGTTTTTCTTCTCTTTTAGGTTCATTTGTTAATAGTTATGAGTTTGTCATCATTTTATTGTTCATATTTTTTATCTTCTTTTCCTTAGATAAGTCCCTTTAATGTTTCATAGAATAAGGGCTTGGTGATGATGAACTCCTTTAACTTGACCTTATCTGGGAAGCACTTTATCTGACCTTCCATTCTAAATGATAGCTTTGCTGGATAGAGCAATCTTGGATGTAGGTCCTTGCCTTTCATGACTTTGAATACTTCTTTCCATCCCCTTCTTGCCTGTAAGTTTTCTTTTGAGAAATCAGCTGACAGTCTTATGGAAACTCTTTTATAGGTAACTCTCTGCTTTTCTCTTGCTGCTTTTAGTATTCTTTCTTTGTCTTTAATCTTGGGTAACTTAATGATGATGTGCCTTGGTGTGTTTCTCTTTGGGTCCAACTTCTCTGGGACTTTCTAGGCTTCCTGGGCTTCCTGGACTTCCTGGAACTCTATTTCCTTGGCCAGATTGAGGAAGTTTTCCTTCATTATTTGTTCAAATAAGTTTTCAATTTTTGCTGTTTTTCTTCTTCTGGCACCCCTATAATTTGGATATTGTAACGTTTCACGTTGTCCCAGAGATTCCTCAGCCTCTCTTCATTTTTTTGGATTCTTGTTTCTTCATTCTGATCCAGTTGGACATTTATTTCTTCCTTTTGTTCCAAATTGTTCCTTTGAATCGTGGTTTCCTTCCTGTCACTGTTGGTTCCTTGAATATTTTTCTTTATTTTATTTTGGGTATCTTTCATTTTTTTGACCAATCTTAATCAGATCTGTGAGCATTTTGATTTCCAGGGCTTTAAATTCTCCATCAGATAAGTTGGCAATCTCCTCATCACTTAGTTCTGAGGTTTTACTGTGTTCTTTTATTTGGGCCCTATTTCTTTGTCTTGGCACACCTGATAAGTTGTAAGGGGGCGGTGCCTTAGGTATTCACTCAGCAGGGCAAGGGGCCAGAGAGGGAACAGTGAGGCTCACCTGCTCATCTCTAGTGCACTTTCCAATAGACTCTCAAGTCAGACTGGAAGGGTCTCCCACTGGGGCAACCCCAGCCTTAGCCCACAGTCAGCTCTGAGTCTCAGTTTTCCCCTTAAGTCAGTCCCTCCCTTGCAGCTCTGCTGAGCTTGGCAGTCAGCCCTGTTCCTCAGCCACCTCGCTGTGGTTTTTCTGAGTCAGCCCTTGTGGTCCACTGCCTACCTGTCTGGTTGTTCTGGTTGATTTTTTTGTTTAATTCCTTGGTTGTCAGAGTTCCATGCAGCTTGATCTTCTGGTGCTTCTCACTGTTTATTGGTTTTAGATTGGTTGTTATCGTCCTTTTGTTCGTGTGAGGAAGCGAAGGATTTCTACCTACGCCTCCATCTTGGCCGGAACTCCCTGACTCACTGGGGATACATTTTAATACTCTTTCTCTTCTACCTTTATCCCTTTCTCTTTCCTTTGTTTTGTTTTATTAGTCATTCCTTGGGCATTTGATGTGTGAGAAGAGTTAGTTAGGTGCTGTGGATTCAGAGATAAATAAGACCTTGTTTATAACCAGTTCAAAGACCATCTGCTCTCTAGTAGCTCCGAAGGAAGGTAGATTCTGATGACACAGAGGGATAATTTTGATCCATGGGAGTATGAGTGGAGATTCAAAGAGGGCAACTGTGAGAAACCAGCAATCAAGAAGGCACTAGACACTGAGCTACCAACACAGCTCTGAGTTACAGAGTTGTGAGGGTGACACAGGCAGTTTTCATGGACTTGGAAACCACATTTGATCATTTATGCAGCTTTAATATAGTTCCCTGAAAAAAATGATCAAGTTGAAAAAATGGAAAACAAGGTACCAACTTTCTGCAGATCTTTTCTTTCCCAACATTTAAAGAATATTTATGTACTAAGTACTTTAATATATTGAAGTACTTCATTCTCTCAATGACATGAGGTAGGTAGTATTATCATCTCTATTTTATAGATGGAGAAACCCAGGCTGAACTGGGCAAAGTAACTTGCATGGGAACTATCTGATTTCAGAACATAGATGGTAAATGAACAGAAAGGGACCTGTGCTTAAATGAGTTTGGGATATATGGGATTAAAGAAAGTTAAGTGTGCAACTTTTGTTTTTTTAAAGACTTTATTTATTCGCAGAGAGAGGAAAAGGGAGGGAGAAAGAAAAGGAGAGAAACATCAATGTGTGGTTGCCTCTCATGCATCCCCCACTAGGGACCTGGTCTGCAACCCAGGCATGTGCTCTGACTGGGAATTGAACCAGCAATCCTTTGGTTTGCAGGTTGGCACTGAATTCACTGAGCCACACCAGCCAGGTCAAACATACAACTTTTTTCATGTGGTTTTCACATATTTTATGTGTCCATAAAATGGGACTGCAGTATGCAGCATTTCCGAAACTGTGGAATAGGTATGTTTAACCAACACAGCTCATGGGATGCAGTACAAATGCAAATTTATTTTTGTCTCCCACCATCTCTAAAATTTTTTCAGGGAGATATACTCCCCTAGTCCCTAGATGAAAACTTGACACGGTCAGATTATCTGGTCATTCAGTAAGAAAAACCTTTCATTTACTTTAAGTTGGAGACAGTATCTTGGGTCAATAATTAACTCTTGTCCCTCCCCCAGCTGGGGCTAGCAGCAGAATGGCACCTTTCTCTATAGCTGGCTGGTATTACAAGATCTTCCCCCAGTAGGAGCAAGAAGAGGGAGGGAGGTAAGGGAGGCAGAAAGTCTGTAACTCACATTGCTATAGCATGGCTTTATTCTTTCTGGGTGGGCAGTTGTGTGGTGCTGGATCTTTCTCTCCTGGATGCTTTGGAAACTTCCTGGAATCTTTTTTGGCACAGGCAGTGATGTTTTATTTTTCCTGCTGCAGCTTCCCACTCAGCCTCCCTTTTCTGGTGATCTATTCCATATACATTCACTCTGTTGAGCCTTCTTGCTCTTTCAGGTGGTTTTCTTGCCAAGTTTAAGTGGCTGCAGGCCACTTTCTTTTCAGGTGGCCCACCTCTGAAATACATCTATGAGGGGGAACCCCAAAACAACCAGAATTATTTTCTGGAGGGTGGGCCCCTTGTAGCACAGGCTTTCCTTGCTAGGTGAATGTTCTAAGAACCCATCTGTTATCAGTGTACCAGCTGGCATTGTTGTGAGAGGCTGTGTTCAGCTTCAGTGAATTTTTTTGAAGACTCTTTCAACGTGTTTGCCCATTTCATGATGGGTGATTTACTAGTGCACCTGCCCACACCACACTGAATGTTCAGCAGTTTTTGACCAAAAACAGCATGACCCCCATGCTCCACCCTCCCTATTCACCCAGTCTCATACCGAGTGACATTTTTGGTTTCCCTGGATGAAAAACATCCTCAAAGGGAAATGTCTTGCCAATATGGAAGACGTGAAACAAGAAATGGCAGAAGCACTAAAAAGCATCAAAATCAACGAATTCAAAAACTGTTTGGATCAGTGGGAAAAAAACCTCACTAGGTGTATTGCATCAAATGGAGAGCACTTTGAAGATGACTGAAGTTTAAACATGTAAGAATAAATACACATTTTATTATAAATTAAAATAAATTTTTATAAATAATTCTGGTTATATAAATAAATAATCATAAATACATTTTAAATTTAATTTATACATAAATTCTGTTTATAAATAAATAAATAATTTTATAAATACATTTATTTATAAATAAATTCTGTTTTGGGGGTATTCCCCCTTGTACACTTTGGAGTCCATCTACTTATCCTTTGTCCTGACTACTTATCTTTTGGCCTGGTTTCTTGCTTATTGGTTTTTTTTGGGTGGAAGCCAGCCTCCAGTTCACTTCGTGTGCCCAACTACAGCAGTCACATATTACCCTTTCTGACCAGTACTATTGAAAACCTTTTCAGCCCTGGCTGCTGTGCCTCAGTGGATTGAGTGCTAGCCTTCGAACCAAAGGGTTGCCAGTTTGATTTTGAGTCAGGAGCACATGCCTGGGTTGTGGGCCAGGTCCCCAGTGGAGGGTGCTGAGAGGTAACCACGTGTTGATGTGTCTCTCCCTCATTTTCTCCCTCCCTTCACCTCTCTCTAAAAATAAATAAACAAAATCTTAAAAATAATCCTTCTGTAAATTTGAATTGAGGGACAGGCACCTCCCTAATCTCTCAGCTCTCATTGGTGATTGTGGGAAGTAGACATACAGTACTTTAAAAGCATGTTTTTAGATAAGTCCTCACAATTCCCTTTTTATTGTGTTTTGTTGGATCTAAGACACCATTTATATTAGTTATCTTTTGCTAAATAACAAGTTATTTCCCAAATTATCTGTTTAAAACAACAAACATTTATTATTGCACACAGTTTCCGAGGTCAAGGATCCTGAACAACAGAAGGCTGCTCTAGCTCAGTCTTTCATGAGATGATAGTCAAGGTGTAAGCCAGCTTGCTATCACCTGGTGTTTACACCAGCGCTGGAAGACCGGCTTCCAAGAAGGGCTGCTCACGAGGTTGTTGGCTAGAAGCTTCTGTTCCTCACTGGCTGTTAACAACAGGCCTCAGTTTCTTACTTTGTAAGCTACAGCGGTATGCATGACATAGCAGCTAACTTCCCCAAAGCCCAAAGTGGGTGATATGAAAGAAATCAAGACAAAACAGCAGTGTCTTTCATAACTTCATCTTGGAAATGTCATATTGTCACTTTGGCCCTATTCTATTGGTTATATAGAACACCCCTGTGCAAGGTGGGAGGGGACAGCACCAGGTTGTAAATGCCAGGAAGTGGGGGGTCATTGGGAGACATCTTGGATACTGGCTACCACACAATCTATTGTAAAGGCACTATTTAGTCCATATACCACTAAGAAAAAATGTTGATGATTTTAATATGCCATTATGTGTGAGATGTATCTAACTTCAGAAATGTTAAAACGTGAAAGAAGTCTTGGAATTGATGACATGCAAAACACCTCCTTTATAGGTAAGGATATTTTAAAATCATAAAATTGATTATTTTCATTGAAAACTACATCTTGGTTGGGCATGTCAATGGAAGCCAACACTTCGTCTCACTCTGACCCCCACCCTTCACAATTTTCCTTGAATCATTCTCATGTACTAATTTTCTGCTGAGTGCTAGTTATTTCTTTCTGCTTGTTTCTTTGTTTTAAACCCCTTTACTATTAAATATTAACACAGTTGCAACATTGAACAGAACATCACACAGATTACAGTAGGATACAGATACTCTTTACGCAGCTTTGTAATCTCATAGAAAGGATAAGTTATAGCAAAACATGAAAATATCTACTCAACTGGATCATAGAGAAAAAATGTTTGATTTAAATAAACAATTTGACAAATATTCAAATATTTAAATTACATCTTTGAAGGTCTGATGAACTACACAGTTTTTAATACAACTCATTTGGAAGTGTTAGGTAAATTCAGGTTAATAATTATTTCTGTTTTGGTATCATCTGCTAATATAACTCAGTACTTAAAACTACAACAAGATTCAAACATGTTTACTTTTGGATTTTTAAAATGTGAAACTAGTTTTCAGATTTTAGGGTGGTTTGTTAGGGATCATACGTGTATAGTAGACAGCATGGACTCTGAAGTCAGGCAAAGCTAGGCTGTTTGTAGTTTTCACCAATTCGTAGTGGTGCGACTGAGTATGATCATGTTAGCATTTCTGAGCTTCAGCCACGTTTTCTGTAAGAGAAGAATGATATGACCCTTTCTATTAAGAAGTAGCAAAGATTATAATAGTGTGAGTAAAGGTGTAGCACTAAGTGCCCCCTAACAAATGGTTATTTTTATTTACCAAGAGGCAGGGAAGAATTTGATGTGTTCTTCTGACTTCATGTTTCTCTGAGGCTATGAGAGCACTTAAAGAGAGAACGGGAATTTGGGTGTTTGGGCAAAGTTTACAGTCTACCAGTAGTTTTATCCAGAAAAGGGCTTAAAAATCCATTCCATACTGTCAGACCAATTATTTTGAATATGAGTGTTTTAAACATCATAATAAAAATTACATTTAAAGACAAGAGAGTATAAACATATTACATTTGAAGAAAACAGAAATTCTAGCATTGTATTTGATAAATAGTGCAGATGGCATATCTGACAGTAATACAATATACCACAAATAGAAATAACGAAAACATAGAAAATGACCATAATTAATTTATTTCCTTAGATTAAGCAATGGGAGGCCAAAATAAGGTAAATAACTTGACTTTTAAAAAAAGATTTCATTTATTCATTTTTAGAGAGAGGGGAAGAGAAGGAGAAAGAGAGGGAGAGAAATATCAATGTGTGGTTGCCTCTCACATGCCCCATACTGTAGACCTGGCCCACAACCCAGGCATGTGCCCTGACTGGGAATTGAACTGGTGAACCTTTGGTTCACAACCTGCACTCAATCCACTGAGCTACACCAGTCAGGGCAATAGAGAGACCTTTGAAACAGACATTTGCAATGTCAGAATCTTTAGCATGGGTTAGTTTAGACTGAGTCTAGAAAAATGGACTTATCTGTAACATACATTTAGAATGTAACTCTTTGTGACATTGTTGTAGAAAAAAATGAGTTCAAGTGGAGAAAGAAAGCTGTAGGTTAAGCAGAGTGCTTAAGTCATAAAACTGGATGATTTAAAGAAAGACCTTACAAAAAAATTTAGAAATCTTCAACAGACAAAATAGATGTGTTTTTAGTAGTCTAGTGAAAATACTGAAGTCTAACTTCTTTTTATTTGGAAAAGAAAAATTCTTGGAGTCAATTTATGTATAATATGTTATTATTTTAATGATATACATTTAAACTTTTTAAAATGAGCTAAACTAACAGTCATGTGCATCACAAGTAATACGTAGCTTACAGTGGAGACACATTTCAAGATTAGAAATAGTTGGAACTAATAGTCATTTTGCTTTAAGACTACCACTATATTACCTACTGTTAAACTGAAAGGCAAGGTCCTATTCTTGCTGACTTTGTCGTTGTTTGCAGTGTCTCTGTTGATTTTTTCTTTCCTTCACTTTCACAATCTTGGCTCTGTCAGTCCTTGCTGCTTATACTTCTTCCTCCTGATCCTGAATGTAGGTTTAGTCCTTGACACTCTGCCTTATCACAAAAGTCTTTCCTTGGGAGGATCATTGAGATACTCCTGAAATCTTCTCCTCTGTCCATGGCATTTTCCTCCAAGACTTATTTTTTCATCTCTATCTGCCAGCAGGACATTTTTTTAATGGTCAATTATGCTTGAAGCACTGAAGTCAGCTTTAGCTTTTCTCTCCTTTGTGTCCACCAAATTAGTCACAACTCCTCTTTTTGATTCACCCTCTTAGAATAGCTAAAGCCCATAGCTCTGGACTCTGGTTTCCTCGAAATGAGGGTAGAATGGGATGGTGGAGATGCCCAAGCATAATTCAATAGGCAGCTTCTTATGCTGAAGCCCAAATTGAGACCAGGTAGCCAGTCTGACCCGGACTCCTTCACAAATGTGTTAGACAGAATGTGAGAATCTAAACTGAGGCAAAATTATGGAAGTAGGGGACATAAGACCTAAAGAAATGGTTCTGAAGTAGAGGGTGGGAAGTTAAGTCTGGTAGAATTCTATGAGCTGTCAGAACATCATCATGGGTATTTTTATAATGTATCTTCAGCCTTATAAAGGGAAAGATGTCTCAGAGGCACTTCCTTTATATGAATTTTGCCAAAGTCTCCTAATTGGTTATGTATCTCTCAAGTCTTTACATTTTTAATAAAACTTGTATACTATTTTTAGGTTAATTTCCTTAAAACAATCCCTTTACCTGTGTTTCTTCCCTGGTCAAAATTATTTTGACTCTATTTTTTTTTATGGGATAAAATACTTATCTTGGCAATAAAGCCTCCCTCAGTTTCACCCATTACTTCCTTGTATAGGGCCCTTATTCCAGGAAAACCGAGCTGCCTGCTACTCACGCTGCTCAACAGGTGAAGTCCCACATCACCCTGACACTATGGCTGTATTGTTGCCCTTCACAAAAAATAACATACACAATTTTGTTAATGTAAGGCCTCTAGATTTCTTCCTCCTTTCTTTTAGTAGAAACAGGAGCACTGTTTATTACTGAATAAGCATTATGCAAGAATGTGATACGCATCACATACAATACACTCAGATATTGCAAACAGAAACATATTTACACCCTGCCATGGCCAAGCAGATACAACCCATTGCATACATGCTTTCAAGATAAATGATGTCTAGTCTTCACTAGGTCTTGATAGCGCCATTTGTCACACATACTTCATCCCACCTTCACCTGATACCTGGGTGACACTGTCAGCTTACTAGATTCACCCAGAGGTAAAACAACTTTCTCATATCTTTATGACAGGAGGGAGTTTTATAAATTGGAGCAGAGTGCCCACTGTGGTTAGGCTTCTACCCTCCCACAGGAACTGGGAGATGGGGCCCTACCTCCCTTGATGATTTACATTTCAAGAAGATGGTGCCCAGGTTACTGAGAAAGACATTCCTGGGTCATAAAGCTGAAAAAAAGGGGATACATTTTAAAGATGAGAAAGTACTTAGAAGTTTTCTAAGGTAAATACTCTGAGAAAATGGGGTGGCATATTTTTTCATGGCATGTGATACTGACAAGTTTCAGCACCAGCCTGCCAACAGGTGTGGGCTGCTGTCATGTCACATGTGTCAGATTTTCTAGGCCACCTTAAAAACTGTCTATACATATTTATTTCAGTTCTACATATTTCTGATGTGAGGGTCCAGGAAAGGAGATAACTGGTGTTTACCAGTGGAAAAGACTGAAGCTAATGAGAAAATAAACTTTAGTTTTCAACCTTAGCAAATGACAACAAAGTACATTAGCAGATAACCACAAAGGCTGAGGAAAAGAATTCAAATTCATTAAAAAAATCTCTTACGCTTTCCTTAATGTGTTTTGCTTCTTAATGTATTTTCTGTTTACTAGGATTTTCTAATTTTTATTATCTTAATAGGCTGTTCTCATTTTGATAACACTGCCAGTTGAGTTTTACATCCTTCTATGTATCATATACTCTTAAAACTTTTCACCTTTTTGATAATATACCTACCAGTCTGTTTTGAAACTTACTTTAGTTAGTGTTAGAAATGTCCTACCTTAAAGTACACTGAAGATAATTATGTCTTTGTTAGCTTACCTGGAATTTCAATGATATTAACATATGTAATGTTCAAAGTTGTGTAGTATTTACTTCTCAAAAGAGAAACATTATTCTGACTGCCTACACTATTTTCATAGATACACTAGGAACCATATATGTAGCCATTTTTTCTTATTTCAATATTTAGGTCCTTGATAAGTGTCAATGGAATGAAGGGATAGGAAAGATATTGCTATTCCAAAGCAAATAAAAAGCTTGCTAATAATGTATATAAAGTGTTTGTCATATAACATAACAGGTTGTGGCAATGATTGTTGTAGTTCTAGTGGCTGTTCTTACTAATGGGTATGGCAGTTACATGGTAGGTAGAATTGAATATCATCAAGTAGAGAGTGAACTTTTTATAGGAGTCTCTTTCCCACCTATGCTTTCAAATATAACATTGGAGGATCATTCCCATATGATAGAAATTGCCTTCTGTTTTTATGTTTTTAAAAGTGCAACTACTCTTAGAGGTATAATATATTCATTATGGTATCTAACACTTCATTCATTCAGTTAAAAGTCATAAAACATCTCTATGTTGCAGGTCACTTTGCTGGTAGGAGCAATATAATTGTGAACATGACAGATAAGACTTTTGCTTTCAAGGGCTGACATTCCATTGTCACAACCGGATCACCAATACATACAAACAAAGTAGTTAAATGATGGTTGAAGCCATGAGGAACACCAAAAAAGATGGTAGATAATTCAGTAGAGCTAGGGAGTGGGGAGGACTACTTTGGACAGGAAAGTGCCTTTTGGAGGAACTGGGAAATCTCATGAAAGTTCTTGAAGTTGGCCACAGAGGGGAGAGTGAGGCTGGAGCATGGTGCATGCAGGGAAGGGAGGCACATGATGGGGCTGGAGAGTGGGCAAAGCTGACCCCATGGGGCCTTGTAGGGTATGGTAGGGAACTCAGGCTTTATTCTAAGAACAATGGGAAAACACTATTAGGATGTTGTCAGAGGACTGGAACAATATCATTTCTCTTCAAAGGTCACCCTGGCTGAGGTGTAGAGAATATTTGTGCTAGTTAGTGGTGGGCTGGGATTTGCCTGCAGGCAATTGGTTCTGCTTGGGCCGTTCCTTCCTGAACTGAGCTCCATTTCCTTGCCTTGGTGCTCTCTATCCCCTTTGCCTGGAGCAGCCTCCTTCCTCCCTAAACCTCTTGTTCTCTGTCAGGCAAACTCCCACTGTTTTTCAGATATAAGCTCAAATGCAACCTTCTCTGTGAATAGGATGACTATGATTATCATCCTCATGAGATATTTTGAGGAGCACTATTAAAAATGACCTGGGAAAACATGTGTAAAATAGACAGGAATGCGTGGCTATCTCTGACCTCCGATTGCTTTTACCCTTGTCTTCTTGGTATTCCTTACTGTTATTTATCTTTTGCATGAGTATGCCTAATGGTTAAGGCCGTAGGCACTGAATGCAGGCCACCAGAATTCAAATATCATCTCCGTTCCCTACTCATTTTGAGCTCTGTGACTTTGGTCAAGTTACACAAACTCTATAGGCTTCGGTGCCTTCATTTGTGAATTATGGGTAATGATGGCATTTCCTTAATGACTCTTCCATTGTGGAGAAAAAAATTAAATAATGCACGTAGAATACTTAGCATGGGACATACTTAGGATTCATTAAATATTAACTATCATTGTCCTTTTCAAATAAGAATACAACTATGTTTATAGGTCTTTCCCCCTAATAGACTATGAACTCATTAGGGTAGGGACAATGTATTATTTATTCACTTTTGTATTCTTGGTTTACAACCCAGTGCCTATTATAAATTGAAATTTTTAAAATGACTGAAAATGCTGAAAAGATGAAAGGCAACTTAGAAATTCTTTTTTATTCTCCCTACTTCACTTTTTATATATGAAAGAAGAAAGTTTAAGTGTATTTCTTGAGTCACAGAAGAAAAGAATCAGAATCTAGTTCTCTCCACTGTCTGGCTATTATGCAAAGCTGTCTGATTTGATCGTGATCAGAATAAAGAGAAGATATATGTTCCCTATCACATAAATATCACAGTAATTAGAAGAGTTTATTTCTCAAAATCTAAAACAGTGTAAATGTTTATTAAGTTAGTACTTAAGAGCACTAATGTTTTAGATAAAATTAAATGGCAACTTTTTTGGCTTAGTTCTATTTTGCCTATAAACTTACAATTTCAATTATACACAGAACTAAAAATTAAAACTTTCCTCAAGAATTTTTCAAAATATAATAATGATTGGGAAACGCCAAAGTAAGTCAGGAAGGCTTATCTTGTTATACATTTCTCCTTAAACCTGAGCAATTTAAAATAATTTACAGATAGTTAATAATTTATTGCTATTATACATAAGAAAATAAATGTGAATAGAGGCACAGGATTCTGTAATTGGGACCAAGTCCATCACATAAAATTAGTGATGGAATGACTTAACAGGAGAACTAGTTCCTCAATAATCCAAGATAAATATTTAGTTTTAAATCTGTACTTCTTATTGGCTGTTGTTGGGTATTTTGTTTCAATACTTAGAAAAATAGACTGAGCGCTGTCATTACAAGTAAGTGAAACAGGTGACTGAATGGGGCAGGTATTTGTTGCTTAAATCTACCTGACTTACTGCTCTTTGGGAGAATTGCAGCCCCTTACCAAACATTTATGGATGTCTGTTGTAATCCCCTTTATGACTCCTGTTCCTCAGTAACTTTGAATTCTTTAGGAGAAGGAAACAGGTCTTTTGTTTATCCCAGGGGTTGGAGTGGAATTTAGCACATATTTACTAATGTTCAGGATATTAGTGATGGAATGAATGAGCACCATTCTATAGAGAATATCCTGTTAGGACATACAGAAGCCAAAATGATGACCAAGATACAGTTAGTTTTTTCTTGGATCCTTAGATCTTTTGTTTTTAAGACTTTCTGTAAAAATGTAATGACAGTTTATTACCATGGATATTAGTTGATGACACTGAACAAGAAAGATTTCTAGAAAGGGGCACAAAAGAAAATAAACCAGAAAATGAAATGCAGGAATTTGAAACTTTATGGTTTCTTTCCTCATTGAATATTCTTTTATAAACCATTATTACATCTTCATTTAAAAATCTCTCATTAAAGTTGGTGAACTTGAAATTAAAGACGAATATGTAAAATACCAAGTGACTATTAAAGAAAAACAATTTTCTTTAATTTTTCTTTATTTTTCTTTAATTTCTTTTTTCTTTAAAAAGTAGTTGATTTAAAATTTGACCTCCAAATCTGATGGTATAACCTTTTTAATTTGAGTTATATTGTATAATTAGGTAGAATCACATTGTATGATACATTTTATATATGTAATTTTTGTGTTTGTAAATGTATATGCTGTAAAAATCAGTTGTTAAATATGTATGCATAGTAATATTTTGTATATGGTATTTAATTTTCCAAATTGATGTTTCAATTGTTTTACCACCCTCAAAGTGAGAAGAAAAGCAAAACCAGTAAAACTGATAAAAATACACAGAGATTTTATAAAGAAATATTTTTTCATTTATAAAATGACATATGTCTATAGTCAGAGCTTTTCTTCAAAGCCAGCATGGAGAGATATATTTTCAAATTTGTGAAAGCTTCCTAGGTAGGTCCTTTTAAATATTTTGCCATTACTCTTTTTGATAAATAGCTTTAATTGATCTAGCCTTTTTTAAAACAATTAATTTTAAAAAATAATTTTTGGATTTTTCAATTATACTTGACGTATAATATCATGCTAGTTGCAGGTATGTACCATACATAGTAGGTACACATTTGTGTAACTTACAAAGACCCTGATAAGTCCCGCACTCATTGACAACATGCACACTTCTTATAATGTTGCTGACTATATTCCCTATGTTGTACTTTACAGCCTCATGATTATTTGTATTTTTATATTTAAAATTTTAAATTTAATTTATTAGGGTGACATTGGCTAATAAAATTATATAGATTTCAAAGGTTAATTGATCTAGTCTTTAGGAAAAATTGTTGAAAACAAAAAAAAGCATTTTATGCTAAAATATTTTCAGTAGTCTGCAGTTGCTAATTTTAGTTTATAATTTATTAGGTCTACTTGATAAGCTTCAGATTACTACTTTGGTACATTTCACAATAAATGATTTCTGCCAAAAGTCTTTAATAATCTGTTATTTTAATTATAATCTCTCTGATGTATAAAAATACAATGTCTTCTATAACATTGGATAAAAGTACACAATTTTTTTAAAACATAGAGGTTGAAGAGAAAACAGTCTTTTTTAAATGTTTTATTGATTATGTTATTACAGTTGTCCCATTTTCCCCCATTTATTCCCCTCTCCCCTGTGTACCCCCTCCCACCCACATTCCTCCCCTTTAGTTTATGTCTGTGGGTTATATATACAAGTTCTTTGGCTTCTACATTTCCTCTACTATTCTTAACCTCCCCCCCGCATCTATCTTTTACCGAGAAAACACATTCTTGGTGGTGATTTAGAAATGGCAAACACCACATGTTGAGAAAATGAATTCATATTAAAATAAAACTCATGTTTTTTCTTTTTTATTGTTGTTCAAGTGCAGATGTCTCTATAACTCATGTTTTTTCTTAGATTATACACTTTTAATTTGCTGTTAAACTGTTATTCAACAAGTATTTATTGATTACTGTGTGCCTCTAATATTCACACTATTAATCATAATCTCCAACAACATTTATTGAATATGTACTGTGTATAGATTACTGTACTGAAGGGAGTTAGTAGTTTGAAATGATTAATAGTTTGTTTATTTGTGGTACAGCCAGGCTCTGCAGTGTGTTCTTTGGGGCTTGATGATTCACTGAAGTAAGCTGTATTGTGGTCAGAGAAAAAGGTTGGTTCAAGGTCATCTGAAGCAATGGGATAGCTTTGGAATGAAAACTTTTTTTACATTTTATGCCAAATTTTGGAAAGATATCTTAGGTATTTTTCTCTAAAAGTTTTCACTCTGTTTCTATAGTGCCTATTGTGTACCATGCATACATATGCAAAGTACTATGTGGATAAAAAGATTAATGCAGCATAGCAGCCTTATACAAAAATCATTTATTGCTTTCTTTCCATAGGGATGGTTCATACGCTATGACATGAATGATGTTATCATTTCCCAAGGAGGTAAGAACTTTGTAGGGTAAGACCCTTAAACAAGGAGTCTTGAAAAAAAAAGGAGGACTTGGGAGAGGTCAGTGAGTAGAGGATGAGGTAGCAGGAATGGCCTTGAGCATGTCGGAAATCCAGTAGCATCTCACATCTCAGAAATCCAGTAGCATCCAGTGAGATCTCACATCTCACAGTAGGGATAGGTAAATCTCAAGGAGGATCTCCAGATTAAGTTATACAATCTCAGAAATAATCTGAAAGTGGATATTAGATATAATACCTCAAACCATCTTTGTTCAACTCCATCAAAATTTACTTTCCAGGGTTAAGGGACTCATGCTGAAATAATTTAGACCTTTCTTTGAATGATAGGCCAAAAAAAAAAATTGAAGAAGAGATACATTTAGGAAATGTTCTATATTTCTGGCAACTTAAGAATCTAAGTTTTAAAAATTAACTTTAGTCCTGGCTGGTGTGGCTTCGTTGGTTGGAACATCATCCCATAACCAAAAGTTTGCAGGTTCGATTCCCAGTCAGGGTACATATCTGGGTTCAGTGCCCCAGCAGGTGTGATCCCCAGTTGGGAAGGTATGGGAAGCTACTGATATTTGTATCTCTCTCACACTGATGTGTCTCTCTGTCCCTTTCTCTCTCTCTCTAAAACAATAACAATGAAAATAGGTCCTTGGGTGAGGATAAAAAAAAGGTCAAGTCTATACATACAAACTGCCATGGAGAATCAAAACAACTTTCTTTAGATGAAAGAGGTGAATAATTAAATGCATTTAAATAACAATATCAAAAACAAAAACTCCACTATAATTCTTTAATTACTCAAATAATTGATATTTGAAAGGTTTGTTTTTGGGAGGAGAATACAAATTTTTAATAAAAAGCTCTCAAATTTTTAAATTCTACTTTTAAAATAACTAAAAGTTATGCAGACAGTACATTCATTATACCAAGTTAAAATCTATATATGTACAAAAAATAAAAAATAAAAAGGAAGCTTTAATAATTATATGAATGCTCCAGTGAGCCTTAGTGGACACCATATTAGAGTCACAGCTTAGCTTCACCTGGGACTCTCCAAGCCCAGCACAAGTAGCAGCCATCTCATATTGCTTTCCAGCTCAGGCAGGGGGGCCTTGGGTGAAGCACAAGTGGGGCATGACCTTGGCCTACACCACCCAGGGAACCCCACGGACAACATACCCAGTCAGGCAGCTACAGACCACACAGAAGCACCACCACCCTTTCCCTGCACAGCTGATCTTCCACAAAGGGTGTTTGTTGGTGGTCAATGGTCACAGACAACCCTTGCAGCTGAATGGCCTGGCTAAATGGCTTCCATTGATTTGCCAACAGCAACCAAGTCTCAACTACAAGAGGAGGGTGTATTCAGTCCACACAAAGGGTGCACCCTGAGTACCCAGCTTGGGTGATAGGGGAGGCTGTGCCACTGGACCCTACAGGACACCTACTTCATTAGGCCACACACCAAGACATGGACAAATCAGCTCTACCTAATACAAAGAAACAAGCATAGGAAGGCTGCAAAAATGAGGAGACAAAGAAATGTCCAAATGAATGAGCAGATATAACTCCAAAAAAAGAGTTAAATGAAATGGAGATAATCAATCTTTTGGGTGCAGAGTTCAAAACACTGTTTATAAGGGTGCTCAAGGAACGCAGTGAGGCCCTTAGCAGCATAAAAATGACCCAATCAGAAGTGAAGGATACATTAATTAAAATATAGAATAATTTGCATGGAAACAACAGTAGAATAGATGAAGCTGAGAATCAAATCAATGATTTGGAACATAAGGAAGCAAAAAACAAACATGCAGAGCAACAATAAGAAAAAAGAATCCAAAAAAAAAAGAGGATAGTATAAATAGCCTGTGGAACAACTTTAAGAGGTCCAACATTCGTCTCATAGGGGTGCAAGAAGAAGAGAAAGAGGAAGAAATTGGAAATCTATCTGAAAAAATAGTGGAAGAAAACTTCCCTAATTTGGAGAAAGTAATAGACATGAAAGTCCTGGAAGCACTGAGAGTCCCAATTATGATGGATAAAAAGAGGCCAACTCCAAGACACATCATTATTAAAAGGCTAAAGGTTAAAGATAGAGAGAGACTCTTAAAAGCAAGAGAAAAGAAGTTAGTCACCACATGGTTGTCAGATGGGAGTGGGGAGAGGAAGAATGGGTGAAGAGGTGAGGCAATTAAGAAGTATAAATAGGTAGTTACAGAATAGCCATGGGGATGTAAACTACAGTATAGGCAACACAGTAGCTAAAGAACTTAGACGCATGATCCATGGACATGAAAAATGGGGTGGGAGGGATTGCCTGAGTGAGTAAGGAACACTGGGTAGAGGAGGGTCAAAGGGAGAAAAATCAGGACAACTGTAATAGCATAATCAACAAAATACATTAAAAATATACAGTATTTTTCAGACCATAAGACACACCTAGGTTTTAGAAGAGGAAAATAGGAAAAACATTTTTGAAGCAAAAAATGTGGTAAAATATTTAATAACATAAATAGTATAATATTTCACCAATGTAAACAGAACTCAACAGTAGCATTAACAACCATTATTCCTTCCAAATTTTTGGGGGGAGTGCATCTTATAGTCTGAAAAATATGGTATATATATAACTCATGCAGCTCAATAGCAAAAGACAGATAGTCTGATTTAAAAATAGGCAGAAAAACTGAATAGTTTTCCAAAACAGACACACAAATGGCCTACAGGCACATGCAAAAGTGCTCAATCTCACTAATTATCAGTGAAATGCAAGTCAAAACCATGAGCTATCACCTCATACCTGTTAGTGTGGCTATCACCAAAAAGACAATAGATAACAAGTATTTATGAAAGTGTGGAGAAAAGGGAAATCTTGTGTAGTGTAGGTGGGAATGTGAATTGGTAGAGCCACTATGGAAGATAATACGGGGATTCCTCAAAAATTTAAAACAGAACTACCATGTGATCCAGCAATCCCACTTCTGGGTATATAACCAAAGGAATTGAAGTCAGGATCTAGTAGAGATATCTTCATTTTTATTATTATTTACAACAGCCAGGATATGGAAACAACCTAAGTTTTTGCCCATGGATGAATAAAGAAGATGTGATTTTATATATATATCACAATATATATAATTGCTTCACATTCATTCACATGGGATACCTGCTAGATTCTTGCTTCCACACATAATGTATCCTCTTATTGATCAGCTCTAATTTTTAGATGGTAGATAAATGGTTGAACTATGTCTTCAAGAATGACTTATATGAAGACTTTACCTTTATAATTCCAAATCATATATGGCTTGACAACTATACATGTTCTTATGGGGATAATAATAGATACTTTCTAATGAATGCTGTAGGTCATATGCTATGAAGTGCTTTATTAAAAAACAAAACAAATAGAAAAACAAATGAGCATTGAATACAATGTGCCAGGATCATGTGAAACTGCTATATAGGATTTTGTTGTTTGATTCACAGAAACCATTCTAGGAAGTGGATAATATCACTATCTCTATTTTACTTGTTTCAGATCATAGAGTTAGCAAATATGTATTGTACACGAGAATTTGATTTCAGGTATCCTATCTCCATAATAGGAACCCTTAAGTACTGCACTACTCCTGCTGTCTAGCTACCAAGATAGTTTTGAAACCAGGACTTTCAACATCTCAGGCTTATGCTATACCTTCACGATTCCTTCCAGTACTGTGAAACAAGGTCTTTAAGATGTGTCTTTCTCTGCTTACAGATTATCTTCCTCTAAAATGATTTTGCTTCATTTCTTTTTAAATGGTGCTTAAAGTGGCAGGATCAAACGGTCAGAACTCAACTTTAAAACTGAATTTAAAGAGATTATAAGAGTTTTAATCAGTGGTAAACTGCTTTCTTTACAGTATATAAAAATAAGGAAGTATAAACCTAATGGGTGATATAGTAGGCATTGGTGAGTACATTAGCATAAAGAGTCAAGGAATCAAGCATCAATAGTAATAGAAATCTGGAGTCCAAGAAAACCATCCTAGAAGATGTACGTCCAGGCTTAGGGTGCAATGCTCATAGGTACAGTTAATTGCAAGAGGAGATTTGAGACATTCATTAATTGCCTTGCTTTCTTGCCTTAAACATTGCACCACTCTTTCCTATATCAGTTGAACAGCATAGTTATTAAGTACACCATGTGTGAAGATTATTTCATGAGAACAGAACAGAATATTGTTCAGCTCCTGACTTTGATTCCCAAAACTTGACGGGGATTTCAGGGGAGTTATGAAAGACAGAGCTAATATACGCTCTGATGTGGGGACTTGACAATGGAAGATTACAACAGAGAATTACAAATTTGGACCTGACATCATGACAGCATGATTATACCTTTGGTATTAAACATCATAGTCATTCTTGCTTTTTAAAAGACTTTTTATTGTGCTTTTCCAATTACCATTTATCCCCCTTATACCCTCTTCAACCTCCACCTGTCACTGTCCCGTCCATTCACTGCACTGCTGCCCATGTCTATGAGGCCTTTTCCATCTTGCTCCATGCCTCACACCGCAGCCCTGTCCCTGCTGGAGCTGTCAGGTTACTGTTTATATACGACTTGGTCTCTGTTTTGCTTGTTAGTTCAGTTTGTTCACTAGATTCCATACATGAATGAGATCATATGGTATTTATCTTTCTCAAGCTAGCTTATTTCACTCAGCATAATGTACTCCAGGTCCATCTTTACTGTTACAAAGGGTAAAATCCTCTCTTTCATGGCCAAGTAGTATTCCATTGCATAAATGTACAATAGTTGTTTTATCCATTCATCTACCGATGGACACGTGGGCTGTTTCCAATTCTTGGCAATTATAAATAATGCTGCAATGAACATAGGGATGCTTATAGTCCTTAATAGGGTTTTTTGAATTAGTGTTTCAAGTTTCTTCAGATAAATTTCCAGAAGTGGAATTTCTGGGGCTAAAGAGAGTTATGTACATAATTTTTTTTGAAGTAACTCCACACTGCTTTCTCTCACAAGCCAGACATGTGCCCTAACTGGGAATTGAACCAGCAACCTTTCACTTTCTAGGCCAGTGCTCAATCCACCGTGCCACACCAGCCACGGTTTCCACACTGCTCTCTACAGCGGCTGCACCACTCTGCATTCCCACCACCAATGCAAGTGTTACTACCTTTTCCCCACATCCTCGTCGCCACTTGTTATTTGTTGATTTATTGATGATAGCTATTCTGACAGTGTGAGATAGTATTTCATTGTGGTTTTTAATTTGCATTTCTCTGATGATTAGTGATATTGACCATCTTTTTATATGTCTATTGGCCATCTGGAGATCATCTTTAGAGAAGTATTTTTTTTTGTTTCTGCCCATTTTTTAATTGGATTATTTGTTTTATTGGTGTTGAGTTTTAACAGCACTCTATAAGTTTTGGATATTAACCCCTTATCAGATGTTCAGCGAATATGTTCTCCCATTCTCTGGGTTGTCTTTTTATTTTGCTGATGATTTCCTTTGATGTCCAAAAACATTTTAGTTTGATGTAGTCTCATTTGTTTTTTTTCACCTTTGTGTCCCTTGCCCAGGGAGATATATCCGATAAAAAAAATTGCTATGAACAATGTCCAAGATTTTGCTGCCTATGTTTTCTTCTAGGATTTTTATGGTTTCAGGTCTAACATTTAAGTCTTTGATCCATTTCTAATTTATTTTTGTGTGTGGTATAAGAAGGTGGTCTACTTTCATATTTCTACACATATCTGTCCACTTTTCCAAATACAATTTATTGAATAAATTATCATTAGCCCATTGTATGTGTTTGCTTCCTCTGTCAAATATTAATTGACTATAAAGAGGTGGATTTATTTCTGGGCTCTCTATTCTGTTGCATTGATCTATGTGTCTGTTTTTATGCCAGTATCATGCTGTTTTGATTACTATGGCTTTATAGTATAGTTTTATATTAGGTAGCATGATTCCTCTAACTCTGTTCTGCTTTCTGACGATCACTGTTGCTATGCTGCACCTTTGGTTCCTTGTTGGTTCCACATAAATTTTGGAAATATTTGTTCTACTTCTCTGAAATATGTCATTGGTATCTTGATAGGAATTGCATTGAACTGATATGTGTTTTAAGGCAACATGGATATTTTTGTTATTGTTGTTGTTGTTTGCAACATGGATATTTTAATGATGTTAGTTAATTCTTCCTATCCATGAATATGGAATGTACTTCCACTGATCTTCTTCAGTTTCTTTCTGCAGGGTCTTATAATTTTCCAGTACAGGTCTTTTACATTGTTCATTGATTTATTCCTAGGTATGTTATTCTTTTTGTAGCAATTGAAAATGGGATTTTTTTCTTCTTAAATATATTTTATTGATTATGCTATTACAGTTGTCCCATTTTCCTCCCTTTGTTCACCTCCATCCTGCATACACCTTCCTACTCACATTCCACCACCTTAGTTCATGTCCATGGATTGTGCATATAAGTTCTTTGGCTTCTGCATTTCTCATACTATTCTTAACCTACCCCTCTCTACTTTGTACCTACAATTTATGCTTCTTATTCCATGTACCTTTTCCCTCATTCCTGCCCTCTCCTTCCCTGTGATAACCCTCCATGTGATCTCCATTTCTGTGACTCTGTTCTAGTTTTTTACTTAGTTTTTTTTTTTTAGGTTTGGTCATTAATAATTGTGAGTTTGTTGTTATTTTACTATTCACATTTTGACATTCTCTTTCTTAGATAAGTTCCTTTCACATTTTATATAATAAGAGCTTAGTGATGATGACTCCTTGAACTTGACCTTATCTGGGAAGCAATTTATCTGCTTTTCCATTCTTAATGATAGCTTTACTGGATAGAGGCCCTTGCCTTTCATGACTGTGACTGCTTCTTTCCTTGGATGTAGGTCCTTGCCTTTCAGGACTTTGGATGTAGGTCCTTGCCTTGCATGACTTTGAATTCTTCTTTCCAGGCCTTTCTTGCCTATAAGGTTTCTTTTGAGAAATCAGCTGATATTCTTATTGGAAATTCTTTTGTAGATAACCATCTCCTTTTCTCTTGATGCTTTTAAGATTCTCTCTTTATCTTTAATCTTGGATAATATTATTATGATATGCCTTGATGTGTGCTTCCTTGGATGCAAGTTCCTTGGGACTCTCTGAGCTTCCTGGACTTCCTGGAAGTCTATTTCCTTTGCCTGATTGAGGAAGTTCTCCTTCATTATTTTTTCAAATATGTTTTCAATTTCTTGCTCTTCCTCTTCTCCTTCTGCTCCCCCCCTATGATTTGGATGTTGGAATGTTTAAGGTTGCCCTGGAGGTTCCTAAGCTTCTCCTTATTTTTTTGAATTCTTGTTTCTTCATTCTATTCTGGTTGAATTTTTTTTTCTTCCTTCTGCTACAAACTGTTGATCTGAGTCCCAGTTTCCTTCCTTTCACTCTTGGTTCGCGGTACATTTTCCTTTATTTTACTTTTTATAGCCTTCACTTTTTCCTCTATTTTGTGACCATATTCAACCAGTTCTGTGAGCATCCTGATTACCAGTGTTTTGAACTGTGCATCTGAGAGGTTGGCTATCTATTCATTGCTTAGTTGCTTTTTTTTTTTTTTTTTGAGCTTTGATCTGTTTTTTCATTTGGCCGTTTTTTTTGTGTGTGTTAGTGGGCCTGTGACTAGTAAGGGGCAGAGCCTTAGGTATTTGTCAGGGTGGGGAAACCCAGTTTGCTGCATTGTGGCACATATGTGGGGGTGGGGTCCAATAGTGAACAATGTCTCTTGCTCAGCTCTCCATGGCTTTCAATTGCTTCCCCCACTACCCACAAGCAAAATGGGCCCTTCTGGTGTTGATTCCCAGGTTGGTGGGTTTGTATACATTTTATTACCATGTGGGTCTCTCCAACAAACTCTCCTGTGAGGCTGGGAGTTTCTCCCACTGCCACCACCTGCATAGGTTTTTATAGCCAGAGGTTTTGAGGCTTTATTTCCCCATGCTGGAACCCTGGGTTGCATAGACTATCTTGCTCCCTAGTTGTTCCTCTTGGTTTATCCACACACTAATTTGGGACTACCCAGTCCTCTAGTCATTGCCTTGCTTCATGTCCTCTCTGCCCTGGCTGCCAGTCTCTGTCCCCTCCTACCAGTCTGAATGAATGTTTCTTCTGTAACTCCCTGGTTGTTGGATTTCCATACAGTTTGATTTTTCTGGCAGTTCTGTTTTTTTTTTTTTAATTTGTTGGTATTCTTCTTTTCAATTTGTGAGGAGGCAAAGAGTATCTACCATTTTGGCTACAAGTTTGTCCAAAAGATTTTGTTTAGAGTGACTAAATTCACTTTACAGACTGAGAATTACTCACAGTTAAGTTAGTTAGGGCAACCACAGTGGGCTTCTTACTTTATAATTCCCTCTCCCTGAGGAATTAATAAAAACATTTTAGTTGTATTTAATGGAAGCCTCTCTTTCCTGATCTATTGCAGAGTCTCTTTTATTTTTTATTTTTCAAAATATTTTATTTATTTATTTTTAGAGAGAGGAGACACGAAGGAGAAAGAATGGGGGAGAAACATCAATGTGTGCTTGCTTCTCATGTGTCCCCTACTGGGGACCTGGCCTGCAACCCAGGCATGTACCCTGACTGGGAATCGAACTGGTGACCCTCTGCTTCACAGGCCTGTGCTCAATCTACTGAGCTATACCAGCCAGGGCCGAGTCTCTTTTATTTTTATTGTGTGCCCATTTCATCTTTTTTTCTCTCCCACATAGTTTATGCTCTAGGTTAGCAGTGTCAAGTAAAAATGAATTACAAAGTTAAGCCACATATGTATTAAAATTTTTTTTGAATCCACATTAAAAACTAAAGTGGTCAAATAAATTTTAATTGTATATTTTATTTAATTCAATATATAAAAAATATTTTCATTTCAATATGTTATCAATATAAAAATTACTGAGATATTTTACATTTTTTGGTACTAGGTTTTTAAAATACCATGTGTATTATACACTTATATGGTTTATTACAATTTTGTCTAGCCCCATTTCAAGCATTCAGGAGCCACATATGGCTAGTACCTATCATACTGAGCAGAGGGTCTCCAGACTTTCTGTGATAGAAAGATTGTTCATTTGGGTTTGTCTTAAAAATGCCCCCAATGCAAAAATATAAAGGAGAGTAGGATGCATCCAAGTGAAACATTATCCCCACTCCTTGGCACCCTCATCTCACTTCTACCATACCTCTTTCTATCTCTGTAACTGCCATTATCTGGCGATTTAATGTTTAACCTTTTTTTTTTCAGAATGATTTAGTTACATCTTGTATTCTTTTCTTCCTCCTGTTGTCATTTTTGATAGTAATACTTTTTAATTCTTGGTTGCTACATAGTAGTGTGGTTTTTGGAAATGTTGACACATATTAGCTAATTAGAAGTGACAAGGAGAAAGTGTCTACTTACAGTTGGAGATTAACTCTGGTTAATTGTCCTAATATAGGACAGCTGAATTTTTAAATACAGTAGATATTAACCAATAAATTAGATATTAACCAATAATATGGATTTAGACTTTATTACATTGAGTGCTTCAATTTTGGTATGCTTATAAAACAAGTGTAACAGCCCTTATGATTACATGAACTTATAGTAAGTATCCTTTGGCCTTCACATGGCTTGCATACAATATTTAATGCTGTAATAACATAGTAGATTTTTACTAACTCATAATTGTGAATGGGTATATTTTGAGCTGTTTTTCAGAAGTGGTGGAAGATTTGCATGTCTTTTCTATTTTTGAGAGCAAAGTCCTCCCACAGATTATGCAACAGTGGACATGGATATATGTAGATATTAATCTTCTCAGCCTCTGGAGCAGTGGGTTGTGCCCCAGGGTAGCCCACAGGCTTTGGCCATTGCCTCAGTGAAGGGTGACCTCATTTATTATCCCAGAGCATCTTGTAAATATTGTTTTCTATGAAACAAGATTTGGTAAAGTTGGGAAGCTCTGTCACAGTATATCCAACTTGCAATTCACTTTTTAAAATAAGTGATAGCCCTTGAGATAGAAAATGTGCTTAGATTGTTAAACAAAGACAACATTTTCTGCCAACATCCCTTTCCACAGGTGATAGTGTCTCCTGAGTTTTGAGGTTTACAAGAGACATTTGCTTTATCATCCTCTTCTTCTTCAAGCTACTAAGTCACTGTTTCCCAGCCTCTAAAAGTCATATATCACTATTAATAATTTAAAATTCTCTTTAATATTATCTGAGATAAAGGCAAACATTTTGGAACTAATATTTTAGTCACAAAGCGTAGTTATTTTATTTTCAAACTATACATATTTTCTCAATTTAGATATGTCCTTCAGGGATTATATCCTTCATAAAAAATCACTAAAAATATTTTAGTTTTGAAATATTGATAAATTAAGTATGAACAGGGCATGTTATTATTTGCTTAAAGAAAAATAATTTCAAAATATAATTCTTGTTTCTTATTAGTCACCTGATATACTCCTTTTTTCACTCAGATGTGCTAAGTATTATGCTCTTAATGTTGCAATAATAGAGTGGATCTTTAATACCCTTAAGAGGTCCTTAACCTTATGTGATTTAGTGAAACATAAGGAAGGTAAGAAAGACACTTAGGGTTACATAGAGAGTAACAGTAATGTCTCTACTGTTGTCCTTGGGTCATGGAGAGACTTCAAATTTGTTTTTATTTTTCATCATTCTGCTGAAAGCTTTGAGTATGACCAGACCCACAAATTGAATAACAGTGCCTCACAGACTTTAAGTAAAGGATGGTCATGTTAGCATCACAACCAAAATTGGTTCTTTTTAAGGAAACTGAAATATTTCTTGAATCCTTCAAAAAAAATTATAACTTAATAGAACAAAAGCTATCATGGCAGTATTTAAACTATTCAACTTGTTAATGTTTTGCCTAGTGGTGGTTCAGTTTGAAACATTACTTTATGTTTGATTATAAACACTATTGAGTTAAGGTAATCATGAATATATTTCTAAGTTTATGAAAGATTATAGAACTGTCAAAGTCAATGTATATAATAATCACATTTCTTGATTCTCTAATATGTCTCTTTTTGTTTTTACTTGCAAAGGTTGTAAAGTATTCCTTTAAAGAAAGAAACAGAACCATTAATTTCATATAAAAGAGGGACCTTTAAGAAAATGAACTTAGATGGTCAAAAATTTGAGTTTAATTTATTGAAGCAAATGCCCAGACTTATTGGGAAAATATTTCAAATTATCTTGTTAAATTTCTTAACTTTCCAAAAGAAACTATGCCTGAAGAAAAAAAAATTCCTTTTATTTTTTCCTATCATGTTCAAAATATTCCTGTTTTTATCAACACACTTGAATGTCATTTCTACTTAAAGAATTTCATTACATATGGGTAATCCTCATTAAATCTGTAAAATGTGCTCTGCCTTCAAGCCAGCCTCTGCAAGAACTCACTAAGATGTAAGTCTTGGGCAACAGACTACAGGATCTTAGGTCTTATTTTCTTTGTATAGGAATCTTACATGTACACAGAACTCCTTAAAAGTTTTCTTTATATTTCTATCCATCTACTTAAGGTTTCACATCCATAATTGCTAGAAACTTCTGTCCAAACAATTTCCTCACTAGCACATTGTCACTGTTCAATTCTTTCTCACACCTCTTCTATTCTGAGCTATACTTCCTGCTGCTTGAAGCTTCCTTGGGGAATTCATTCATTCATTCAACAAGGATTTATTGAACACTTACTATGTGTTTGACACCATCAAACTGATGATGGTGTGGAAAACTATAATCTTCATTATCCCCATTTTATCTGTCAGGACTTTTTTTTTTTCAGATTACAAAAGATCCAGCTCAAATTGCCTTATTACATGGACAAAAATACTTTAATGGTTTATATAACTGAACAGACATGCCTTGGTTCAGAACTCAAAGGATGTCCTTAGAATCCACTTTTCTACTCTGCTTCTTGATTGCCCCCATTTTCATGCTCTTCCAGCTGGCTTTGCAGAGCTGCTGTTTTGCAGTATGAAACACAAATCCAGTGTAAGAGAGACTCCACTTCCATGATGCTGTGAAGAGGATTTTGGAGTTGAGATTTCTTGTCCTGCTTGGCCTCTTTTTTGTCTGGTGCTCACTCCAGAAATCACCAATGTGGCTGAGAGATGGATGGTGCTGCTTGGCTAAGCCTACAGTATGCTTTGCTCCTGGATCCCAGAGATTGAGTTCAAATTTTAGTTGAAGCAACTGGACTGAGGATGTGAGAAGATGGTGGCCCTGGAAGGAAATGAGTGTGAATGGTTCTGAATGCTCAAAAGACCATGGACCATGTCAGTGTTCTTTCCGCTTTCCCCAGAGGACCCAATATCTTCTACCCATGTTAATAAACATCATCTCTCATGTAGCATATGAGGTTTTAGCTTCATCCAGTGTAATTTCACACCCAATGCAGGAATTTCTTCTCTGTATCCCCAAGAATTAAACCTTCATTTGAGGATCATCAGGGGCAGAATTCACTGCCTATAGAGGTAGCCTGCCCACTGGCTCTCTAAGCCATGGAATCAGGCCTCTATTTCCCACTTTACATTGGGTTTGATGTGGAGTTATGAAAACAGTTGTGAATGCTTAGAGTAGATAGTTCTATTTTTCTTCAATCATAATATCCTCTAAAAACTTGCATGTAGACATATTTACAGTCTGACTAAAGATTAAATTACTCTGGCTAATATGACTGGAAGGTAAAAATCTAAAGTAGTAATTGATATTGTTTCTGAATTCAAATTTAATTCAAGTATAATTTTAGGTACAAAAATAATGCTTAAGGAAGAAGCTATTAAATATAGAAATATACACATAGGCTTGAATGTAAATTGTACAACTCTAGTTTCATCTCCCTCAATTTCATAACTAATTTTTGTGTAGGCTTTTATGCTTGAAAATGAGTTTATATATGGGGAAGACAAAAGCATCTTTCTTGAACAATATTCTAACATTTTCAAAAGGGTTGCATTGGTAATATAAATAGATAAAATAATAAAACCTCTCAGAGAGCAATTGTGTAGCACAGGCTTTGAGAGCTAATCTCCCAAAGAGTCAAACAAAAGAAGACACCAAGGATAATATAACCACATGGACTGAAAAGTAGTAACTGTTTTTCTGGCCCTATGTGTTTTGGAAGACACTAAATGTTGGAATGCTCGGAAGGAGCTACGAGGGGCCTTAACACACATACAACACATGCTATCATGCACGTCAGTGTTCAGTAGCTAGTGCTTTTGGATAACAAAGCTAACATGTTAGAATCATTAGTTCCAGATGGAACCAAGAGAGTAATGATTTCCCTAGGGTTATAATGAAGTCAAAGGTGGAATTACAGGGATAGGCTCAAGGCTAGCTTTGCAGGAAACACTGTTTTACTCCTCATATTCATACTGGGGGACATTTATGTAAGGACACAGATGAGGCTTTATCTGTTTGCTCAGAATGCATCTTCATGATGAGCAGCTCACAGTAGCTGATTATCGGAGACAGGGAGACTATAAGATGTAAGGAACATACCCCTGCTTTCCTTATAATAGGCTGCTAAGCATATGCTATAACGTGTGTGTGTGTGTGTGTGTGTGTGTGTGTGTGTGTTTAGATGTCTAAACCTTTCATCGCTTGTACTTTACTTTTCTGAATAAGAACCAATTACATAAAGCAGGTACATGAAGGGGTATATATTCTTTCTTAAGAATGGGTACCACTGTTTAAAAAGATACCTTCAGCTTTAAGCACCTACTTAGGCATTTCAAGTAGATGATGAAAGCTAATTTTTGGTAACCTACCCAGGGAAAACTTTAATATCTGAAAATCCATAGCACAGACATTATTAACTCAAATATTTAGCATTTTTGGTCACATGAGGTTTCAAAGAAATGTAATAAAACATCATTTTATAGTTCTCTTTTTAAAAGTTGCTTTTTCTCATCAATCTAATAATCACTTTCTATCTCTCCTATTTCTGCTTTGGCCTTTTTGCTGTGTTTTGAATGAACCAAGCTCTGTCCAGTCTTAGGTCTTAGGTTCTTGTACTTGCTATTCTTCTTGCCCTGAGTATACAAACTTCTCTGCTTAAATGCTGTCTACTCTGTCTCTAAAATTAAAATGTAACCTTTATGTATACAGAGCTTGTTCTTATATTTTCCTAGCTTTTGGTATGTAGCACATAGGAGGAACTCAATAACAATTGTTTTTTTTATTTTTTCTATTTTTTTACTTTTTAATAATATATTTTATTGATTATGCCATTGCACTTGTCCCATTTCCCCCCTTTCATTCCCCTCTACCCTGCACACCACCTCCCACCCACACTCCCCCTTTTAGTTCATGTCCATGTCATAGTTCTTTAGCTTCTACATTTCCCACACTACTCTTCCCCTCCCCCTGTCTATTTTCTCCCCACTGTCTGTACTACTTATTCTCTGTGCCTTCTCCACCCCTCTCCTCCTCCCACTCCCCTGTTGATAACCCTCCATGTAATTCCCATTTCTGTGGTTTTATTCGTTGTAGTTGTTTCCTTAACTTGCTTTTTTTTGTTTTTGTTTTTGTTTTAGGTGTGGTTGTTAATAACTGTGAGTTTGCTGTCCTTTCACTGTTCAAATTTTTTATCTTCTTTTTCTTAGATAAGTCCCTTTAACGTTTCATATAATAAGGGCTTGGTGATGATGAACTCCTTGAAGTTGACCTTATCTGAGAAGCACATTATCTGCCCTTTCATTCAAAATGAAAGCTTTGCTGGGTAGAGCAATCTTGGATGTAGGTCTTTGCCTTTCATAACTTGGAATACTTCTTTCCAGTCCCTTCTTGCCTATAAGGTACTTTTGAGAAATCAGCTGATAGTCTGATGGGAACTCCTTTGTAGGTGACTGTCCCCTTATCTCTTGCTGCTTCTAGAATTCTCTCCTTCTTTTAATCGTGGCTAATGTAATTATGATGTGCCTTGGTGTGTTCCTCCTTGAGTCCACTTTCTTTGGGACTCTCTGTGCTTCCTGGACTTCCTGGAAGTCTATTTCCTTTGCCAGATTGAGGAAGTTCTCCTTTACTATTTGTTCAAATAAGTTTTCCACTTGTTGCTCTTCCTCTTCCCCTTCTGGTACCCCTATAATTCAGATGTTGAAATGTTTAAAGATGTCCTAGAGTTTTGTAAGCCTCTCCTCAATTTTTTCAATTCTTGTTTGTTTCTTCCTTCTGGTCCACTCCATTGATTTGAGTCCCAGTTTTCTTCCCATCACCATTGGTTTCCTATGCATTTTCCTTCATTTCAATTAGTGTAGCCTTCATTTTTTCATCTATTTTGTGACCAAAATCAACCAGTTCTGTAAGCATCCTGATCACCAGTGTTTTGAACTGTTCATCTGATAGGTTGGCTATCTCTTGGTCACTTAAAAGTATTGGCTCTGGGGCTTTGATTTGTTCTTCTGTTTGAGCCATAATTTTTTGGTCAGGTGGTGCCTGTTACCTACGGGTGGCAGGGCCTTAGGTGTTCAGCAGGGCAGGGCAACCCCTGTTGCTGGGTTGTGATGCTGTATGTGGGGGCAGGGTCAGAGAGGGAACAATGAAGCTTGTTCTTCTTTCTCAATTTCAGCCCCCTCTGCTGCTTCCCACAAGCAAATTGGGCCCTTCTGGTGCTGGTTCCTGGGTGGGCGGGCTTGTGTATGTTCTAGGACCCTGTAGATCTCTCCAACGAATTCTCCTGTGAGGCTAGGAGTCTCTCCTGGCACCTTTTCAATCAGAGCTTTTAGGCTTTATTCCTGGTGTTAGGGCCATGGGTTGTGCAGTCTGTCTCACTGCCCATTTTAGCCTAGTTTATCTGTGCGAGGATATGTGACTGCTGTGAGCCCCATGCCACCTGTGCTCCCAGGTCTGGCAGCCACTGCCTTTTCCTGTTGAGACCCCTCTCCACCACCATGGATGCCATCCCTCTTAACGGTCTGGTTGAATGATTGTTGGACTTCTGTACAGTTCAATTTTTTGTCTGTTCTGGTTGTGTTTTTGTTTCTAAATCCTTGATGTCCTTAATTTTGGTTGTGTGAGGAGGCACAGTATTTCCACCTTTGCCTCCATCTTTGCCAGAAGTTCCAACAGTTGTTAAATGAATGAACTATCTGGTGACAAAATCAAAGCTAACATTCTGCGTTTTAGAAATGACCCAGAAAAACAAAGTAGTGGTGAGGGTAAGGAGAGCTTTCATATTTCTCCAATGTTTGTGACTTGAAAGTGGATGTTAGAAACTAGTGAATGCTGAAGTACTAGTGAAGTACATGAAACTTTGGGATATAATGGTGAAAGAAATGGTATGTCTTCTAGGTTGTGATAAATGAGAGGAAAGAGATGTGAGGATTAAAATTTAATATAAGAAGATAAACTAGATTGTTTAATTCTTTAGAATTATTATATACTTTAGAGACACACATTTGCTTTTTTTTGCATTTCAACTGTGTGTGTGAGGTAAATTATATCATTTTTTTTCATGATCGTTTAAGCCTTTTTTTTTTTTTAAATTGTATCTTGGTATTTCACCCAACTCTTTGTAGTGGTATATACTTGTTTTTGAAAATAAATTTCTTGCATCTTCTACCTGTATCAAATCTATGTTTGAAGAATAAAATAAAATTGAAGGGAATGTTATTTTATTCTCTATTAGAAAACTAGCAAAATTTCTAGATTTCAAAGTCATATGTAGGTGTTTTAATTTAATTAATTTAGGTTAATATTTTATCTTGACAGAAAAGTATAGTAACAGTTTTATATTTTACTGGTTCACACTTAGGTCATATTCTTCATGACATTAATAAGTGTTTTTCTTCTGACATTAAGATGCTTCAGAGAAAAATGTAAAAATAAAAGCTAGGAAGGAAATTGAGTTAATAGATTATTTATTTACCTGCCCATTGTATGCTGAAAGGAAAAGGAAGGCTCAAAGGGTTAATGAGAGAATGGAGGTTAGGTTCCACCCATGCCTGGTGAGAGACTGCCCAGAGAGCGGGGAGACCCTGACAGCCATTTTTGCCCAGGTACACATATCACAGAAGCACCATTAAAAAGCTAATGGATTTGCCACTAGCTGGGTGCTTGACATAGAATAAACACTCGATGCTTCTTAGAGGAGCAGCTTATTGTAAAAAGCTTGGACTCTTCCAGTCTTGTACCCAAAAGGTAGGAAAATAAAAGAAAAAGAAGCCTTCATGGGAAAGAAGCTTAATTTTATTTAATTCAAGTTTCTCCTAAGCACTTTAAAATTCTTATCTTAATTTAATTCTTATAACAGTTTTATAGAGTATATATTAGTATTATTATCTTTATTTAACTAATGAGAAAACTAAGTTTAAGCTGCTTGCTCAAGGTTATACAGCAAGTAAGAACTTCTTCAAGGTGGGGTAAAGAGTTGTGGTGAGCATTTTCCATTTACCTCTCGATAGCCACTCTCTACCTTTCTCTACCCTTCCCCTTGGTCCAGGAGGCTGACCTGAGTGGACTAGAACCAGTAGTTATACCTCAGTGGTCCTCAGCTGGGGAGTGATCTTGATCTCCAGGGGACATGTGATAGTATTTGGAGACATTTTTGATTGCCACATCATCTAATGGGACACTGCTAAACACCTTACAAAAATACCCCTTCTCTCCTGTGTTCATATGGAATTACTGGCCCAAAACAATGTCAGTATTTCCCCAGTAAAGAAACCGTGTGGAGGGAGGAAAGTGGTGTCAGGATTTATTTCCCCTGCCTCCTTCAGTTCTGGTCATTTGGTTGTCTCCCTTGCCTGAAGGTACCTGCTCCTCACAATCTGGATGATTCTACCTGACTCTCTTTCTCAGTGGGTCTAGGAGTACTAAGCCCTCTACCTCATGGTTCCTCTATACCTATGTCTTTATAAATAAGCCTTTTGTAGAAAAATCCACCCCAAATTGTCATTTTCAAATGTGTCATCGGTTTCCTGTGGGACCCTGAGTGGGACAAAGGTATTCCCAGCAACAGAAACAGCCTGTGTGAGGATTCCAGGAGCTGGAGTCATAGAGAGAAGTGTTCCTGCTAGAAGAACTGCATAAGGCAGACCCGAAGGGGCATAAATACCTTGGCTCCTCCCATTCCCCCATCCTCCAGTCTGCTATAGTGCCTCCCATTGGCTGAAACCAGTCAAAAGATAGCATAAGTGTCTGGAAAATGAAGGCCACAGGAGTCAGTGAAAGATGAGGAATGGATCCAAGGGAAAATACAGCCAGGCCTGTGCAGGGAGGGCAGCTTAGAATGGGAACATTTTGGGGGTTACTTCAGTGACTCACGATGAGCCCCACAGTGGCTTGGCTCAGGGTCAGGGACTAGGATGGTGGAATAGAGACGGGGAGCACAGGGAACAAAGTTTCTCCAATTGTCTTTGGCTTAGAGCCCGGGGAACACAAACTTAAATGCTATAGGACCCAGGCGGGTAGTAAATGGAAGCTGTGTGTGTGTGTGTGTGTGTGTGTGTGTGTGTGTGCACGCATGCATGCGCTCATTCTTTCATCTGGAAAGAGCAAACCATCTAAAGCAGTCACTAGGTCCAAAAATTGCCCTAGTATTGCCAGATCCTCAAGAGATTTCAAGAGAAGCCATGAATTCAGATTTTTCAATGAAATATTTTAGTTTTTAAACTGTGGCAACTCATTAAAAAACAGGTAATATAGACTAAACTTGATTTGATTCTAGGTTTTAGAGTGTGATGTGATTACAACCACTAAGCTACATAAACTAACTGTAAATGACACATAAATTAAAAGTTCCTAACTGTGTTTTGGTGTCTCTCTCTCTCTATTTCTTTTTCTTTTATAAATTCAGGGTCTATAAATCAGATACATTACAAAATATAATTCACAACAGAAAAATACAGAAGCAAATTTCATGCTAGTAATGATAGGTCCACAACTATCATTCATAAGTCAGGATTCAAAATATCTTGTTTATTAAAATAGCCACATGTTGTTCATTAATCAATTTTACTGTAAACCTATACTACAGATCTGCACAATGTATAATTAATTAAACATTGCTTTATAGTTGTATACATTAGGCTCTGTGTGAGATTATTTTAAGGAAAAAGAAAAAAGGGATTTTATTAAAAAAATAAAAAACAAGTAGACTGGATGAAAGCACTAGAGGTTTGTGACTGGAAAACTGATAACCCGGGGGCCTGAGCTGAGGACTGAAATGTTGGAAAAGCCGTCTTCAGTGGCAGTCCTTACATGTGATCCGCCTGATCTCTTCTGTTAAGACTAGGGCAAAGGCATCATTTAGGGTTAACTTACTCCAAACAAAGTCAACAGATAGTGCAGCATGGTGTCTTCAGAGATGTGGATTCCAGAGAAATCAGACCTACATAGGGCAGTGGCAATTATAAAATTGGAGACTCTAAGCCAACATACAATAGATGTTGATCAAAATACACTTTAGAAGAAAATGAAAAGAAACCAAACAACAGCAAAACCTCAAAAGCTCTCACCCTCAACAAATCAAATTGTTTTCATGTTTTTGTGCTGCCTTTTAGGTATTATTCATATGCAAAATAATTTTTACAATATGGTAATGCTAGTAGTAGAATTGTGATGCGTGTAGTTAGAGATTTAGGTTTTGTCCCTTTCAGAACTTACAACGGTGTTATATTTATTAGTCTTGATCTTAAGGAAGATTCTTTAGGCTCTAGGATAAACCTCCAATTCCTTAAAATGGGAAAAATAAACAATTTTTTCCTGCTTTTCCACTAGCTTCAACTCTTGCCACACAAGCAACGCCACTCTAGTCTTTCTGCAGTCTTGTGCTCCAACCATACTTGACTCCTTCTCATTATCTGAACTACCAGGCTCTTCATGCTACCCTGAACATGTTTATACTGTATTGCCTTTTCCTTACAGAAAGTTCTTCAAGCTTTCATTCACCTGGTGCTTCTTCTATGAAGTCTTTTCTACCTATCAGATATAACTGACTGTTCTTTCCTCTGTAGTTTTACAGTTAGTTTGTACATTGCATGTAGCAATTCATGGAACACCCTGAAATTCTTCCCCGGGCTTCTTGGGGGTTCATAAGAGCTTTATTTGTGCTACCTCTCCTGTGCTGATCCTAAGGCCTGTACTAGTCCCAGGTACAAAAGAAGTGCCAAATAAACAGTGATTGAATGATATTATCTTTTCTTAGAATTTTCAAAGATGTCAGAAAAGTGTATAAGATTGCTGCACTCATTACTTCACCAAATATTTATCTACTATACCTACTACTTGCCAGACATTATTCTAAGTAAGCAAAACATTGTTCCTATACTCATGTATTTTAGAGGGAAAGACAGAAAAGTAAAACACAAACATTTAATATATCAGGAAGGGGTAACTGCTGTAAAGAAAAGCACAGCCACTGAATAAGGGATAGGGTTGATGTGGGATACTATTTTAGATAGGCTTGTCAAAAAGTTGTCTCTAGAACACCTTTCTGCGAGTTCTGAATGAACAGAGAGACAAATAGTACACAGAAAGGAGGAACAGCGAGTGCAAATGCCGTGAGATGAAAACATTCTTGACTTTTCTGAGCAAGGGTCAAGAAGCCAGTTTCCTTTGACTGAAAGGAAAAAGAAGCAAAGGAGAAAAAGGTAAAGGATGAGGTCAGGGAGGGAGCCATGAGCCAGAGCATGGGGGTCTGGTATGCCATGCAAGGAACATGCATCTTATTCTCAGTGTTTTGGAAGCCATTGTATGTCTTACAAAGCGAAGAGATATGAGACAGTTACTTGTAGGTAACTGTCTTCCCCAGGCCCCTTCACATCATTTTCCTATGTGTTTCTGTCTTTGTTCAAATTTCTGCTTTTTGTAAAGATACCTTGTCCTTAATGCATTAGAGGTAATTCTGTATTGAATTCAGGACTCACTCTAGTCTAGCATGACCTCGTCTTAATTAATCATATTTGCAAACCATCTGGATTGTATTTCTCAATAAGGCTACATTCTGAGGTACTGGGCAGGCAGTAGGATTTTGACATCTTTTTGAGAGGACACAGTTCACTCCATGACAAACACTTTAAAACATTTGCTTCTTATATTGTTCATACTTGGTTGTTTTATTGATTCACCGATTGATTCATTATTCATTCACTCAATAAAATTGTTTTGAATGTTTGCCAGGAACTCCCTTTGGTATGGTGCATAGAGCCATAAATAGGAAACATTCCTACCCTCATGAAACTTATACTCTGAAATACATGCTCCCTCCTCCTCCCAGTAAGATTTCAGTTCATCTAGCCTTTTAGGGTCTGGTCCTTTCTTTGCAAGGCCTGCATGCAGCTCAGTTGAAAACCTCTCATAGCATAGATTCAGTAGAAGGTTCTGCTGGCAGCTGTAGCTGATCACTGCTCTCATTGTCAGATTAGCTTCCCTGCAGGGCTTGGGGCAATCACCATTTCTTTGTATGGAAGTTTCCTGGGCAGTTGAGTAACAGAGCTCTCCTGGAAGCTGTTGCAGCTGTGACCATCTGCCTTTAGAGGTCCCTGCACAAGTTGCCTTAGATCTCAGTGCTAACCTGATGAGAAAGCAGTCATTAAGAAGTGGAGAGACTTCATCAAAGACCTCCTCAGCTCTTAAGGCTGTCTCTTCCATTTTGTTTCTGAACTATAGTTATCACATAATCTAGACCCAATACTTAATAGTTGAAGAAAGCAAAATCTACAAAGTTATTGCCTATGCAATATCTCATGGGTAGTCAGTCCTAGTGGAATTAGAACTTAGATCTCCATTTTTATTGGATCATACTGCTTCTCAACATATACCGGATTAGAGATCCATGTTTTTAGCCTGCATGCCCATGTTGAAATCTTTCCTCCTATCAGGTCCAGATAGGTCCATTTATGGACCTATCTGAAGATGTTTTATCCTTGAGTGGGCCAGTGTTGATTCTACAATAATATCATGAGCTTCTTTTTAATGGGTACCATGTCTTGGATTTCTTTTCTAAATCTCCAGCACAGTGTTTTCTCCTTATACGGTATTTGGTGATTTGCTGGTTGAATTGATTTTAATTAAATTACAGTAAGAATGTCACATAGCTCCAAAATGTAGTATTGTTTTACTTAGTTTGTTTTTAATTTGTTTCTCTGCTTCTTGTGAAAGAGGATATCTCTGAATATCTGCTGATAAAGTAGCTGGATTTTCTCTGGGAAATTTCCAGTGAGAATTGATGATGTTCTGAATAGTTTCTCAAGCGTAGACTGGCAGGTAGGCTCCAATTCCTTCAAGTTTATTATTAGTTCCACAGTACTGCTTCAACACCGTCGAGTAGCATATGATCACTGCATCTCCTCCTGTGTACACGCTTAAAGAACATTATCAATCAAGAAAAGATGACTGCTTCTGGGGCACTGGACAATCTTTATAGCTTATGAAGTTACATCAGTAAATTTAAATTTAAGTGTGGGTTATACCTTCCTTATTGATTATAAATTCAGTTAAATGTTTCATATTTATTGACTCTCATATACCCAGGGATGTGCCAGCCACTGCCATATGCATTATTTAATTTTATTTTCACAAAAATTCTGTGGAATGAATGTTATTAAACCCATTATGCCAATGCCTAAATTGAGAAATGGAGAGGTCATGTGATTTGTTCAAGTCACAGAGCTATGATTTAAACAAGATCTGTTGATAAGTCCAATACACTTTCCTCAGTCTATGCATATTCCAAATCAGCTTTAAAAGTATTTATATATCATTTATTATTTAAAAATATTCTGTACATACTCAAGACATGTATTGAATGTATACTCTTATCATGGCTATATCTTCATGAATTTAGACAGTTTTCAAAATTGGATTCCTATTTCTCTGTGCAGTTCTCCAACATAACATTCCAGTAAAGACTGGATGGCGTGTTTAGGAAACTCTAAGCCTTTTTTGGTTAGCCACTTAAAAATCTAGGAGGCATAAGCTGTATATATAAGTTTATGCTGATCGTTATGTGATTTAAAAATATAAGGCCAAATATACCAAATCCTCTATTGTATTATTACCTTTGATTACTAATCTTTCACTTGTTTAGATGCTATCACCATGTATTATTATCACCTACCTTATTGTAGAGACTGAGAATTCACTAACAAATGTGGTGATTGCAAAAATCTTATATCAATGTTTAAAATAGGCTCTCTAATAGAAAATTTTATTGAGTGGTAATAGAGGAGCTATATTTATAAAAATAATATTGTTAACCTCATATTTTATATTTAATTTCAGAAGTTCAGTTTGTATTTTGTCTCAACCTTTTTTTTTTCTTTTGAAGTTTGAGAGAGGGGAAGGGAGGGAGAAAGGATGAGAAGCATCGATGTTCAATCTCCAGACTGAGTCTGCAACCCACACATGTGCCCTAACTGGGAATCAAACCTGGAGCCTTTTGATTCATTCACAAGATGACGCACAGTCAACCAAGCCACACCAGCCCAGTGGCCCAGTGCTTAGGTTACCTTTTGTTTGAGCTCTACAATGGCTAGTCATCAAAGGTGAGAATAGCTCTTTTAGAAATCCTGTTTTTCTGTGAAGATGTGGATGGACCTTAAGGGCATTATGTTGAGTGAAATAATCAGACAGAGAAAGACAAATAAATGCCACATGGTATCATTTATATTTGGAACCTAAAGCAAGTATTGAATTCATAGAAATGGAAAAGTGGTTGTGAGGGGCTGGGAGGTCGGGGAAATAGACAGAGGCTGGTAAAAGGCTGCACATTTCTGGTTACGAGATGAATAAGGTCTGAGAATCTAATGTATGTATAATATGCTCACTATAGTTCATAACACTCTAGTGTATAGTTGAAATTTGCAAAGAGAGTAGATCTTAAATGTAAAACACAAACAAATAAAAAACCCTCAAGCCAAGGTAAATAGGATATGTGAGGTGATGAATGTGGTAATTTGATGGGGGGACCCTTTCAGAATGTGTATGTGTATCAGATCATCACGTTGTATACTTTAAATGTCTTACAGTTTTATTAGTAAATTTTACCTAAATAAAGCTGAAAGGAAAAATGGCCTTTTTACAAAGATGTAAGTTCATGCAGAGTGGCAAGAAGTTGAATTTCCAGACAAAACCCCCAAATAATCTGTGGTGTCTCCACGCTTTTGTCATGCTCCTGAATACTGTGGTAAAGCAAGGATAAGGAAAATTGGAATTGCTGCAGATGTGCATGGATTGAAGTGTGGATAAACCTGAGGATGTCTGGCAAGAATAACTGTCCTTTATCTCACAAACCAGCTTCTGCTGGGATCTAAGAGAGGCAATTTTCTATTAGCATTGTTGTTCAAAAGACAAATACTCTAATAAGATTTTTAAAGCTATTGCTACCTGAGGAAGCTTAAGCTTCTTTAATATTATTTAAAGTAGAATTTTCCCTCCATTATTATTATAAACCAAATCCAGAATTTAAAAAAAGTCTACCAGGGTATTGAAAAGCTGTGTATAACTACATTTGACCCTAGAACAATCCGGCTTTGAAGTTGTGCAAGTCCATTTATATGCAATTTTTTTTTCAATAAATGTAAATGTATTTTCTCTACCTTATGATTTTTTAAATTATATTTTCTTTTCTCTAGCTTACTTTATTGTAAGAATATGGTATGTAATACATATAATATACAAAATATGTTTTTCAACTGATTATATTATCAGTAAGGATTCTGGCTAATGGTAGGCTATTTATAGTTAAGTTTTGGGGGAGTCAAAAGTTATATGTGGATTTTTGATTGTGCAAGGGATTGGTGTCCCTAACCCCCATGTTGTTCAATGTTCAAGGTACTATTTTCATTGCAGGGTATATTCTGCATTTACAATCAAAGTATGTTTAACCACAAAGGAACAAACACACTTTGGCTAGTTATAGGTGTTCCCAGTGGGAGAAAAAATTGATGCCTTTATAAGTTTAACAAAAGTTGGTTCAAAGTATGTTTTCTGCCATTAAATTCTAAAAGTAATGCTCTGTCCTCTAGGAAAAACTTTCACCAGGCCAATTTATCTACTTTTTTTTTATGTGACACAGGGGTTTCCTGAATATAAAATTGACTCCTAAACAGGAGGAAAATTAAAAGTGAGTGCAACATGACATTATGCATTTGTCAAAACCTATAGAACTATACAATATAAAGAGTGAGCCTCATATAAACTAGAGATTTTAGTTAATGATAATATATTAATATGGGTTCATTAAATTTACCATGCTAATGTGAGATGTTAACAATGAAGGAAAGTGTTCATGTGGGAAGGGGAGTAGGGTATATGGGAACTCTCTGTACTTTTCTGCTCAGTTTTTCTGTAAGCCTAAAACTGTTCTAAAAAAATAAAATCTCTTAGTTAAGAAGAAGAGTGCAGAATTAGATCCCCTTTCCTCCTATGATATTAAAAGATCACAAAGTTTATTCTTATTAGGAACCATTAGTATTTTTAAACTTTATTTTTCATTGAGGTATAATGGACATTTAACACTACATTCATTTCAGGTGTATAATACAATTATTTGACAGCTGTATATATTGTGTAATGATCACCACAGTAAGTTTATCCAATTCTCATCACCATGCATATTTACAGAACTTTTTTTCTTATGATGAGAACATTTAAGATCTGCTCTGTCAGTCACTCCTGAATATGCAGTACAGTATGGTTAATGAGAGCCACCATGCTGTACAGTATATCCCATGACTTACTTATTTCATACCTGGAAGACTGCACCTTTTGACTCTCTTCACCCATTTTACCCATTCCTCTGCCTCTGTAAACCATGAATCTAGTGTCTGCATCATGGGCTCGTTTTGTTTTTAGCTTCCATATATAAGTGAGATCATACAGTATTTGTCTTGCCCTGTCTGACTTGTTTGACTTAGCTTAATGCACTCTAGGTGTATCCATGTTGTTGTAAATGGGAAGATTTTATTCTTTATGAATGAATAATATTCTGCTGTATCCATGCACCATTTTCTTTACCCATTCATTTGCCAATGGAAACTTAGGTTGTTTCCAATCTTGGCTATTATAAATAATGCTGCAATGAGCATAAATGCATGAACCTGAGTTAGTGTTTTTGTTTTTTTCAGATATATTCCTAGAAATGG
>PVKM010005932.1:0-45956 GCA_004027735.1 Carollia perspicillata | reverse complement strand
TTCATGCTTGGACCCTTATTATATGAATCGAGGGTACTAGCAAAGCAGGTTTCATAGGATTTTAGGCATTCTTTCTTAGGCCTGAGCACCCCAGGGAAACAACCCTTTACAGCACAGGGCTGCACCCACCTGCAGCATTGTTTCAGGCTTAAGACAGGCAGGGGAAGTAAGGCAGCCAAGAGGTTAGGAGACTTCTTGCAGACAGAATGAGGACTCAGGCTATGTCAAAACTGAGGGGTGAGGGTCCATCACTCCCTTTTTCTATAGCCCCCAAGTCCTTCCCTGAGGGCCTCTTCATGACCATGCCTGTCTTAGGTCAGCCCTCCTTTGAGGAATCTTACCTGTCATTGGCTAACCAGTCATCTGCCCAGGGCCAAACAGGGTAAGGTGAGAGAAGGCAGAGGCAGAGCTCCTACAAGAAAGATAAGCTTCATCTCCTAAGTGGCTTGTGGTCCCAAGGCCTCTTACTCAGCCTTAGCCACGAGGGGTTACAGTTTCTGAAACCAGGCAGGGCAGTTCCCAACACTGAGCCATAAATGACCTTGAAGATATATAAAATTGAAGCTGAAATGGCTGGGAGAGGGAGTTACACTGGAGAAAGCTGAGTATGTTGTGCATTTCCACTTCTGTGGGATGAAACAGGTGATTCCTCCTCCCCCTTGATCTAAATAAGAAAAAGGGTTTCAAGGGAATTATTTGGAAGGAATGCCCTATTATCCTTGAATTTGAAAGCATAATAATAGCAAGATAAACTGAGAGAGATTGTCTCAAGGCAGTAGAAGAGAGAGAAAGAGGGCTGCCTTGAAGATTAAAAGCTCTTTCACCAATGTAGGAGCTTCTCTTATGGATCAGCTATGAGCCACAAGGGAGCTACTTTGAATTTCCACCTCCCACCCCAAGAAACTTCATGCATGAAGGTGAACCCCAATGAAAGAGTTAATTGGCATATACTCAAGATGCTGAAGGAAGAATTTTAAGCAGCCAGCAAGCAATGAGTAAGTATCAAGGAAGTTTGAATCGAAAGATCCAGTGAGATATCATTGAAGAACTCACAAAAACATCCTACAAAACAAGTTTTCAGCTTTTGAAAACTATTACACACAGAGGGTTCCATCTCAGGTTACTTCCACCCCACTTAAATAAGATATTTTCTGTTGCTTCTTTGTCTTCCCTCATTACCCCACCTTCACCCTGATGGGCCCAGAAAAGACTTCAAATTAGTGAGAGGAGAAGGAAAGAGAAGGTCAAGTGTGCATTTCCACCATTCTGGACTTCTGGCCTAAAGCAAAACCAAGGTGGAGTAGGAGAGTGAGGAAAAAGGTGGTGTAGTGATAAGACTAAGAAGTAGTGATTATGACATTTTTAGTCCTACAATGAGATTATGATCATGCATAAAAGTGACTGGAGTATTTGAATTATCTGAGTATATTGAGAAGATTCTACTACGATTTCTTTGTAGCAATGAGGAAGAAAGAGCCCACAGAGATTAAAAGGACAGCAGTGAACAAGAAGAAAGTTATTTTATTTTTTTGTCCTTTTTCATTGTGTTTTCTGCTCCTATCATATTGCATTTAGCTTATTCAATACATGGATCTTATTCAGAAATTGTCCCTGGCTACGTACGTGGTGGTTAACTGGCAGAAGTGGAATGGAAATTCAGGTAGTGTTTACACTATATGATAAGACTTTTTTATTTTAAAAAGAGAGAGAGAGAGAATGATTGAGTATTTGGTACTTATTTGCATAAGTAGAAAGCTTAGTTTCATCCCTGGATAATTTTTGGCCCAAAGGATAAACACATGCAAAGTGCTGGATTCACAAAATCTCTCCAAGAAGGACAAGCCAAGTCTTGGCTAGCTTGGGCATGGAATTCCCCAGACCTGAAGCCAAGATTTTGAGAGTCTAGGATTTCCCTGGGGAGCCAATAGTCATGGAGAGAGCAGATGGTTTTCAAAGTAAAGCCTAGAGAGAGAGTTCCCCAAAGGGGACCAGATCTTAGGATTTTGGCAGAGAGGAGTTTTTTTCCCTGGTAGAGTGAAAACATCCCCACGCCCCCAAGTTCACTTCCTTGCATACGCACACTTGCAGAACATTTATTCCATCATGACAACACACAGCATGGTGCACACCACTAACAGACGATCATATTTTCCTCTTGAATACAGTGGGGTCTCCAAACAGATTATGAGGAACCTGTGTTTTGTCGATAAGACTCTAGTAAGACCCAGAGGGAAACCAGAACAGACTTGGGAGTTGAGACTGCAGGTTGGCCAGTGACAGGAAGCAGGCCTGGGCTGCCCTCCACAGTTGAGGGGCTGGCAGACATGGGGGTGGGAAAGCCAGGTGCAGCATGGGAGGGGTTTGGGTGCAGGACCTGCTTTCAGCTCTGCATCAGATGGGAAAATCGCTCTCACTGGAAACCATGTTAATGGACAGCAATCACAGCACACAGGGCCGTGCTGTTTTATAACACAGTGTTTGTTTCTCAGAGCTGCTGGCCCAACTGTTTGCATGAAATTTGTGTTTTAATGTGGTACGGCCCCTATGAATTGTGAGGGGCAGGACACCAGGCATAAATTGGATGTGAGTTTTCTGCAAGAAATTCACCATCCAAGCACTGTGCCAACTATAAAGCTTTGAAAACCAGCACGCACGTCAGTTCTCTTGAAGCGAACTGTGTGAAGCTGACTGGAAGGCTCACTATTGACATGAGGCTTTGAACCCAGGTTTATTGTTCTTTTCTCTCCTGGTTTTTTAAAGTTATATCTCTGCCCCACTTCTCCAAAAACACCTGCAAGTAATTTTTATTTACTTGTAGGTCTTAGTAAGGGAATAAAGTAAAACTGATCATAATAGCCAATCATCAATCTTTATTCCCAGCAATCATTTTTTATTAATGTCAGCCTTAATTACTTAGACATAATTCGATAGAGATTCAATATTTAACTACAAAGCATTTCACAATAAAAGTTTTAAGTTATGACATAGAAAGTATTATAATAAATTATAATAATAAATATTTCTGTTTGAATATACAATATGACCTACTTAATTTCTTTATGTACTCTTTTATATCCAGGATTAAACATAAAAGAATCAACAATAAGAAATATTGATCATATGTTCATCCTTTTTTCCATCCTGATTCTGAAGGTATTATTAACATTGACAGTCAAATAATACTTTTTCAGTTTACACAGGTTTGAGGCTGATGGAGAGGTAGATTTAGGATGATTTCACTAAATTAGCCTTTCCACTCAGCTCTGAACTTGGAATGAATAGTACATAAAAATAACCGTTTGTGTACATGGGCTCACAAAATAGTTTGTGTGAAATCTTGCTTTTCCTCCTCCTTTCAGCCCTCCTTTGTTTCTCCTCCTTGCTTTTCTTCCTTTTTCAGCAACTCTCTGAGGGTGTCCACTATTAGTGGGCTGGCCTCTCCTAATTCCAGGAAAAATCAGAGTAAGTTGTTTGCTGATCTAAAAGAGTATCCAATGAGAATATGAGTTATTTTAATATACTGAGAGATATAAAAATGTATTGGTGCCTGACATCTATGAAAAACAATACCCCACTCTCAGATACTTAAGGAAGAAATAATACGACTTCTACACAAACTCTTTCAGAAAACCAAAAAGGAGGGAGTATTTCTTGACTTATTTTATGACGTCCATGTTACCCTGTTTCTAAAGGCAGGACAAAATTGAAGAGAAAATTATAAAGTAATATCCCTTGTAAACTGAAACTCAAAAATCCTTACCAAAGTATTAGCAAATTACATACAGCAGTACACAGAAAGCTATTAAAGCATGATTATGTGGGTTTTATCACAATTATGCAAAGTTGGCTTAACATTTGAAACTCAATCCATGTGATTCATCATATTAATTGAATTAAAAACAAAAATATATTATTATGTTAATAGATATTGAAAAAGCATTTGACAAAATTCAATTCCCAAGACTGGTAAAAAAAAGAAAAGAAAAAAGAAACAAGAAATAGACTGTCCTCAAACTAGGAACAGAAAGGAACTTCCTGAGTTTGACAAAGTGGATTTTACAAAATGCCTGCAGGTAATATTGTACTTAACAGTGAAAGACTGAATGCTTTCCCCCAAATTTCTATTCAATGTAGCACTGGAGTTTCTAGCCATAGAAATAATAAATCAATTTAGCAAGTTCTGAGAACACTAGATTAATATAAAAAGATAAATGTATTTTTACATACTAGGAAAAAATTGGAAATGAAATTTTAAAAGTTTTATTTACAGTTATGCCAAAAGACAATATACCTCAGAATAAATATAGCAAAAGATGCCCAAGTACTGAAGCCCACAAAACACTGCTGGGAGGAATCAAGGAAGGCCTACATAAACGGAGCGGGGAACTATACTCGTACACTGGGAGACGATCACATGGTAATTCTCCTCAAATTGGTCTATATATTGATTCAGATATGCAATTCTAATAAAAATTCCACCAGCTTTCATGTCGAAATTAACTATCTGATTCTAGAATTCATGTGAAAGTAGAACCTAGAATAACCAAAGCAATTTTTAAAAGAGAAAAGTTCTATCTGATTTTAAGACTTTCTACAGCACTTGAACAGAATTTTCTAGGATTATGGATATTTTCTCTAATTATGTGCTGCCCGATAGAGTAGTTGCTATCTACATGTGGCTGCTAAGCGTTTGAAATGTGGTTCCTGTACCTAGAGAACTAAAATTGTTATTTTATTTTATTAATTTAAATTTAAATAGCCAAGTTTCTTACTATTGTGTTGAACAGTGCAGACATAATAATCAAGATAGTTTGGTATTATTTAAAAAAAAAAGACTTAATGCTCAATAGAACAAAGAGAAGTCCAGAAACAGGTCAACTCATATACAGTCAACTGGTTTTCCACAAAGAGGCCAATACTCTTCAATGGAGAAAACAAAAGCCTTTTCCACAAATTGTGCTGTTTCAACTCTATCTTCAAGGGGGAAAATTGCAATGTTAATCTAGAGTGCTATAATTTCTAGAATGAACACAAGAGAAAATCTGTGCACTCTGGCCTATGCAAAGGTTTTTTAGAGAAAACAAAGAAGCACAAAACATAAAAGAGAAAGTTGATCTTCAGAATGTAAAACATTTGCTCTGATAGGAGAACAAGCTTGCAGAGTTTCAGAGGCAGAAAACAATTAAAAAAAAAAAAACCCATATGTCTAGTGAAAGACAGAGGAACTAGTAGGAGAAGATGTCAGAGAATTCAACAGACCAGATAGCATTTTGTAACATTTTTCCTAAGTGTGGGCAACTCTGTGATGGGTACACTGTTATCTTATTTACAGTATTATGAAGAATTTCCATTGAGAGTATGATGCAGCGAGGCTAGATTAGGAGCAGGAAGACCTATTAGGAGACTTCTGCAGGAATCCAGCTGAGAGATGATGGGAGCTTAGAATAGGATGTTAACAATGTAAACAAAGAAAGGAGGTGAAATTGACATGTGAGGACTGTCCAGAAGGTATCCAGCCATCCTTCTAGACCCTTTCCTAGATACCTTCTCAAAGGTGTCCAGAAGGTATCTAGGAAAAATAGACATATATTGAAGAAGATACAAGGTACAAGAAACATTGTACACAGGACAATAACACCTCAGTCCCCTTCAAAGTAGACACCTTGGGACCTCACACAGTTCTGCCAGCATCTCTTCCACTGTTGAAAACACTCTGCAAAATACTTTGGTGGAATCGCCATCAGCTGCCATGTCATATTTTCCTGAATCTCATCGAGGGTCTGAAATCTCTTCCCTTTCAAAGGTGATTTTAGTTTTGGTAAAAGCCAGTAGTTTTTGGAATCCCCAGATCAGCTTCTAGTTCTCTCAGTGTCAGTCACTGATCTTTGTTGATTGCAGCCCAGACACAGTTGACATTCTCGGGTGTTCTGCTTGTTGCAGGACTTGCAGAATGTGGACGACTTTCAAGAGATCCTCAACCATCTTTGAAGTATTTGTGCCACATTTGTATTTGCACTTCATTCATTGCATCATCCCTGAAAGCTTTCTGAATTATCTGAATAGTTTCCAGAGAGGAATGTTCAAGCTTATCATAAAATTTAATGCAGATTAGTTGCTCTACTCTTTCAGTCATTTTGAGTGTGATTGTCACACAGTACGGATGCTCACTCAATGGCCTCTACTGTCCCCACTGACTAGTACAGTGAATTGTTCACGTATGCGCATGCCAGTCCACTCTCCTTGGCTGTCAGGTTACATCGATGTCATGCAAACTGTTGTCATTATATTAACAATGACTGGACTTTTTCCAGACAGACCTTGTATCTTTGAAGAAATAGTCCAGTAGAACACAATGAGAATTTGGTATAGTATGTGAGAGAAGGTGGGGAGTCTTCATGTTTCACCTGAGAAACTAAGTTCATGGTGATGCCATTTCCTGTGAAATAACAGGATGTAGTGAATAGTTGTCTCTTTGGACATTTTAATTTTGTGGTGCCTACCAGACATCAGAATAGAAATTTAAGTGTCTGTTTTAGTAGTCAGGAAAAAAAAATATGGTAGCCTGGACTGGAAAGGTGGTGGTGAACTTGTGATAAATAGACTAATTAAAGACATTTTCAAAAATTGATAAACATTGGTGATATATTGGTTGTGTATGTGATGGATATCGAGATGTCATAGCTAATACTGGCTTGCATAGCTAGGTGGATGGTAGTGCTTTTGGATGGAGAAGGACGGTATTTGGAGGAATATCATGAATTCCATACTTGGATATTTAAAGTTTAAAATGCTTTTGAGACATCCAAGATGTGATGTCAAGCAGGCAGTTGTATAGGTACCTCTGGAGATATAAATTTGAGTATCACTGGTATGTGCAAGGTAATTGAAACCATGGTAAAAAAACTGATCATCTAGGGAGAGGATATGAAGTTATAAAAGAAAGGGATCTAGGGCTAAGCCTGGAGGGATTCCAGTATAAAAGGATTAGGTAAAGCAGGCCAAACTTGGAAAAAAGGATATCGAGAAGCCCAATGACATAATTTATGTAGACAGTATTTTACAGTTTGTAGAGGTCCAGTCAAATGATAGTCTTAATAACGATGTTAGACCCACCCCTCACAAATGGGAACATAAGTGCCTCCAGGTGTAAGCTGTTTGAATCAAGGGACGCCTCGAACCCCAGAATAAATAATGCTATGTTTTCCTTGAACATAAATTTTACTCAAAGGTAAATAATTGCAGGTATTATTTTTATATAGAAACAAACAGTTATCTGTTATGGGATAAAATGAAAAATCAAGTCACTTTAAAGATTAAAGTAGCCCTGGATGGTGTAGCTCAGTAAATTGAACTCGGACTGAGAACCAAAGGGTCGCCAGTTCAATTCCCAGTTGGGGCACATGCCTGGGTTGCAGCCTAGGTCCCCAGTAGGGGACATGTGAGAGGCAACCACACATTGATATTTCTCTCCCTCTCTTTCTGCTTCCCTTATCTTTTGTCTAAAATTAAATAAACAATATCTTTAACAAAAAAATTAAAATATAAGATTTCAAAGAAATTTTGTATTTGAGATAGGATATCCCTGCTTACACTCCCAGAAATTCCTTACACTGCCTAACTCTTCCTCATCTCTTGATGTCTTCCTAGGAGTATTTGGTAGGGAGATTTCAGAAGCACTCAGTGAATTAGAGGCATAGAGTCTGCCTGGCAATGATGAAGTCTTTTCTCACTCTCAACCATATGTGGTAACAAATAAGTAGGGTACTGTTGGAAAGACCCTGTCTTTTTTACTTATAATTTTTAAAGGTAACTATTAAAACACTCAAGCAATATATATAAAAATGCAAAGAGGAAAGCCAAAACCAAAAATTCTTACTATTCAGAAATCACCAAAGCAAATGTTAAGTAAATATTATTTCTGAAAATTCTCTTTGCAAATATACCAATATTAGCATAGACATTTAAAGGTAATTATTTTAAGAGATGATACTAAAGACTGAATTGTGCCCCCCACCAAAATTCATGTGTTGAAGCCTTAGCCCCCAATGTGATGATGGTATTTGGAAATAGGATCTTTGGGAGGTACTGAAGGTTAAGCGAGGTGGTGAGCACGGGGCCCCAATCCAGTAGGACTGTGACATTTTGACATTTTAAGATCTCTCTCTCTCTCTCCCACCCCCATGGTGAAGATAAGTGAGAAGATGGTCGTCTATAGGCTGGAGGAAAGCTCTCATCGGAGAGCGACCTTGCTGGAATCATGACCTTGACTTCCCTGCCTCTACAACAGTTGGGGAGGAAATTCTGTGTTTAGGCGACCTCCTTGCTCTGTTATTTGACATGCTAGCCTGAATTGACTAAAATGTGTGAAAACTATTCATTAAAAGTATAAATTTAATTTTATCTTTTTTAAAAAGATTTTTATTTACTTATTTTTCGAGAGAGGAAAAGGGAGAGAGAAAGAAAGGGAGAGAAACAATGTGTGGTTGCCTCTCATGTGGCCCCCACTGGGGACCTGGCCCACAACCCAGGAACGTGCCCTGAGTGGGAATTGACCTGGCAACCCTTTGGTTCACAGGCCAGTGCTCTATCCACTGAGCCACACCAGCCAAGACTAATTTTATCTTAATATAAAAGAAAAAAAAGTAAAGTGAAACAAAAAGGAGCTGTTGAAATTTCCTAGAGGAAAAATTACTTGTTTCTTGATAGAGAGTTAAATTAATTGTACTAGCTTCTTTCATAAGCAACAAGAATTCACATTTCATTACATTCTTGTGAAAAATGAGTATGGTATTTGAAAAAGTTTGGTTGCAATTTTTTCAGTGAAATATTACATTTTGCCATCCTTTGCATTTCATTAACTCTTGAAGAGGTAATCATGTTTTTCATTTTGGGGATCACACTTATTTTCTCTTTTAAATATTATCTGTCACTCTCTTTTCTGTGTTTTGTTATACTGGGGTGTTAGAGATGTGTAAACTATGGAAAGGAAGGAGCTGGAAACCTCCTTTCAGCAATAATAACAATTGTATCCAACAAGAATCATTAGTGGATACTAAAATCCACTTTCCCAAGGTCACTCTCTCCTAGAAAACAGTCTCCATCCAAAAGCCAGCAAAGTATGTGTGGGACTGGCTTCTGAGGGTGCTGAATCAAGGGGTTAGAATATAAATTTAAAGAAAAGAGGGTTTATCAGTAAGAGAGAACTTTTCTAGTACACAGGATTTAATGCCCTGGTGAAGCTAGAAGACAGCACTGGTATGCTTCTAGAATGGCTAACAGCCATTAACAAAATAGCTAACAGCTTTTTAACAAATGCTTACAAAAAGTGGTAGTCCACACTAAATGGAGAAATGCCAAGAACTGGCATGGAAGATGGTGGAAGACTGATACTCTATCAAAACAATAAGGAATGTGCTCATGAAAGGGGCATTAGGGTCATTGAGAAGGTTAACAGTGGTTGTATTCTCTAGTTCAGGGCTGTACCAGAATTAGGCTTCCTAGTAGCAATGAGGTGAAATAGTAGAAGCAAAATGGTAGCAAGTAACTACCAGAAGCAAAATTAGTAGAATTATCAGAGTAGCAATTTCAGAGGGACAGACCAGGTGCCTGACCTGTGTAGAGCTCCAGAGATAGTGAATGTAACCTGGTGTTTCTACAGGCAACGTAATGAGTAGCCAATAGGGTATACTTAATTTATTTCACCAAAATAAATGAAGATGGGTGATCAGAAGACTGAGGGCCCTAGCCCCAGTGCATGCATGACTTGGATCTGAACTAAGTCATTTTCAGACTTGCCTAAAAAAAAGGATCTGTCTCCTGGAGGAAAGAAGCTAGAACAGCATGGCAAATGTTTATGGTAATGATTTCCCTCATCCTTCTCCAAAGGGACACAGAGCCTTTCACTTAGTTGGTCATACTTTTGGGAAAGTATGGAGGCCTGTGGACACATCTGTACAAGTTGACATTGAAGGAAGTGTTACAGCAGCACCTCCCATTACAGCCAAATGGAGCCCTAATTTTGGTCTTGTTCGTAGTTGGTCCATTGTGTTCACAAACCTGTCCAGTGGTCAGCTGCCAGGGCCTCCAATGAATACTTGAAACGTACATACACCCTCATCTGGGCTCCTTGGCCTGTGTGATAAGGGATAGCAAAGTGACAAACACCCCATGGAGGCTTCTGAAACTGTCTCCTCCCCTTGGCCAAGTAATCAAAAGTATTATCACATCCTGGATTGGGTTTTTAATGGCCTGAAAATACCTAAAGTCACTTTGGAAGAAGTGACATTGTTACGATATTCATCTTTCAGTTCCCAAAGAGATACCCGATTACTCAAAGTTTCTTTATGTTTCAGTAAATGTGATTACCTACATATAAATATCACATTTCTTGAGAAAGTCATTCTAAACATTTTAAAGATTTAATTGCTCTCATGAATAAGAAAGTTTATTACATTTCCTGAAAGTCGCTGGTTTCTTCTGAACAGCTATCCAACTGCCATTCCAGCTCCTAAATCCAGGATGGGGACTGTCCTCCATAATTCAGAAAAACACTCAGATGAGAAACACACATAAGGAAAAGAACCAACTCAATTTCATTTTGTTGTAGAGAAAAAAGTAATTAATCATTTTTTCAACAAGTGTATATCAAAGGACTGAACTGGGTGCTTTGTAGATATACAAGATGAACATGTGGACCTTGTCCTTAAGAAGCTTATTAGCTTGTAAGAGAGATGTCTTCATATCAATAATAATAACAATGATAACAAGGACAACAAGAAGGGTAAGGAATTACTAGGTTAGAGGGAGAGAGAGAAGGGGGGGAGGGAGAGGGAGGGAGAGGGACAGAGGGTGGGAGAGGGAATAGCAGCAGAGGAAGCTGCCTTTTGAACGATGGAATTGCAGATGGCATCAGGCATAGGACACAATGTCAGCCTTGGATGCAAGGTTCTCTTTAATCTGATAGAGAAGAGTTACAAGATGAATTTGGAGGAAAAATTGAGAAAGACATTCTCAATAGTTGTCAAGAGATGGAAACAGAAGTAATTTACCTTATTATCTTGTTCTCTGTAAAGTGACGGGCAAGGTGTGCAGATAGTGGATGCTGAGAGTTAAGAAGAAAAGAAGAGGTTTTGAAACAGGTGACATGGCACCTACTGCGAGCCATGACAGAGGGTGAAAGCAGGGTTCACCGAGTGTGGTCTTACGCCCAGAGCACTCACGTCAAATCAAGTGTGGGTATTTGGTAAAAATGGAGAGTCCCAGTCCCACCCTAAGCTGAGTTCAGATAAAGTTAAGTAACTCGAATTTGTATATGAAACATTTAATTAATCTAAATGTTATATTAAGACCAAAGAATAAGAAACAAAAGCTCTCTTTAATGGCCGAATAACAGGCTGTTGCTACAACTTCATAGAAGATAGCAGTCTTGGACAGAGCTAGATTACTTTTTACATGAATCCTAACTTGATATTATTATAAAGTTTCTGAGGGCAATTTGAAATTGTATTAATATCTCCGTATCCTTTTTATACAATAATAAAGCTTAAAAATAATATGAAACCATGAAAACATGTAGATGTTTTGGCCCACCAGTTATAATTCCAAGTAGCTATCAAAAAATAAAATTGGCATACCACTAATGACTGCTATGCATTTACCAATCCCATTTTTCTTTTTCTGGGCACATAGCTCCTATCTTTCAGTCTTCCTTGCACTTATATGTCCAAGTGCAAAGTCATGTGACTGAGTCCTCGCTGATGAAAGGTGGGGAGAGTGATGCACACCACTCCAAGACCTGGGCTGTACAGAGACTTCCCACACAACCCTTCCGGCTCTCTCTCTCTTTCTTTATGAGGCTAAGTGTTGAGGGGAATGAGGTTCCAGAAGATGACAGAGCTACATAGTGTAAGGTACTGGGGTCTGGGACTAACTTCATAAAGCAAAGTGCCCCTGATAACCCATGTTGGACTATGATTGAGAATTCAGTTTTATTAAGCCACTGAAACATTTTATTTTGTTTATTGAAGCATTTAGCCTACTTTTATAAATATATACACTACCAACACTTTAAAGATTGAGGAGTACATAAGGATTAGAAAGTTGAAAAAATGGCCCTAGCTGGTGTGGCTCAGTGGATTGAGCAACGACCTGCGAACCAAAGGGTCACTGGTTGGAGTCCCAGTCACCGAACATGCCTGGGTTGTGGGCCAGGTCCCCAGTTGGGGGAGGGTACAAGAGACAACCACACACTGATGTTTCTCTCTCTCTCTTTCTCCCTCCCTTCCCCTCTGACTAAAAATAAATAAAATCTTTAAAAAAGCAAAAGTAGAAAAAATGGTTATTTTTTTTGCTGATGTGATAGTCTCTATAGAATGTGCAAGAGAACTGACAAACTATTAGAAATTATAGCAAAGTTCAGTTATATTAAAGGAAATAAGATCAGTATTCAAAATCCCATATATAGTTCTGTATTCAAGCATCAAACTATAGAATGAAGTTATAAAAAAGGTACTGTTTATGACAGCAATAAACCTATATGGTACTCAAGGATATATCTAATAAAAGATTTGGAAGAAACTTAATGGAGAAAAGTCAGACAAAAGCCACCCGAATAATTAGAGAAATATACCATGTATATCAGTCAGACTTCACCAGAGAAACAGAACTGATACGATATGATACATATGAACATACCGGCTCCACCGTGACGGAAGGTGGCAAGTCCCAACATCCCCAGGGTCAGGTGACAAGCTGGAGACCCAAGAGAGCTGATGGTGTAGTTCTAGTCCAAAGGCATGCAGACTCAAAATCCAGGAAGAGCCAATGTATAAGTTTGAGTGTGAGGAGAGGAAAAAATTGATGTCCAAGTTTGAAGATAGTCAGGCAAGAAAGAATTCTCTCTTCCTCAGGGGACAGTCAGACTTTTTGCTGTATTCAGGCCTTCAGCTGATTGGATGAAGCCCACCCACATTAGGGGGAGCAATCTGCTTTACTCGGTCTACCAATGTAATATTAATCTCCTTCAAAACACCTTCACAGAAACACTCAGAATAATGTTTGACCACATTTCTAGGCACTCTGTGACGCAGTCAATTTGACACATAAAATTAACCATCACACGATATTCATGGATAAAGTTAATATTATGAAGATGGAAGCTTTTGCCAAATTGGCTAGAATTTAGTACAGTTTTCCCCAAAATTCCATTTTTCACACAATTTGATAATTCTTTCTAAAATTTAAATAAAAGAGTGAAGAGCCAAAAATAAGCTAAGCTGAAAAAAAGAAAAAAAAGTAGAAAAGAGGTGTTTTTATTTTATTAGCTGTAAATAATTATGGTTTTCTATAACAAATCACTGCAAAATGAGTGGGTTAAAGTAATTCAAGTTTATTTTCTTACATTTCTGTAGATTAGAACCAATACCAATCTTGCCGGGCGAAAGCAAGGTGCCAGCAGGGCTGCATGCATTTCTGGGGGCTCTAAAGAAACAGTTCCCTTGCTTTTTGCGGCTTCTAGAGGCTGTCGACATTCCTGGCTCAAGACCTCCTTCCTCATCTTCAGACATGACAAGGGTGCCTGTGTCTTACCCGTCTTCTGTAGTCAGTCTCTCCTCCCTCTCAGGCTGATCTCAGCTGGGAAAGGTTTTCCCGTTTTATAAGGGTTTGTGGATTAGATTGGGTGCACCTGGATAACCCAGGATACTCTCCCCATATCAAGGTCCTTTATTTAATCATATCTGCAAATTTTCTTTTGTGATGCAAGGTAACATATTTGCAGGGTCCAGGGATTAAGATGTGGGCATCTTCGGTGAGCCATTTTGCTGCCTATCACACCACTTATCCAATTTAAAATGATGCCGTATAAAACAGTTTGATATTGGCATCAGTCTGTAGGATAGAGAGATCTGGAGAGAAAATCATGTGTATTTAGAAGCTTAGGCCTTCAGCTTTTCTTAGAAGTTTTAGGCCTTCTATGAGAAAGGAGACTTGCAAATAATTAGATGAAGGATAAATTTTGGAGGCTTGGCACAGAGAGAAGATAAAAACAGTTTCTCATATTATATTTTATGCAAAAATAGGTTTGCAAATAGTGTGAAAATAGAAACTAAGTCTTTTAGAAGAAAACACTACAGAATAATCAGAGAGTACCTGAATGACATTTTTTAAAAGGAAACATTTCTTTAATGGAATACAAAAAGCAAAAATCATAAAAGATTGATAAGTTTGAATACTTTGAAAGGAAAGCAATTTTCATAAAAAAATCATAAGTAAAGAGAAAAGACTGACACAGACAGGGACATGTTTTCCAACCTATCCCTTATAAAACAGTAAGAAGACAAAGACATGTAAGCCAAAAGAGAAATGGGTACAGGATATGAACAGACGATTCTCGGAAATGTAAATAGTTGATCAAAAATACTCTCAATGTCATTGTTATTCAGGAGAATTAAAGTGAAAACTTCAATAAGATATAATATTACAACCATTAAATGGACAAAAAATAATGAGATAACATCAAGGGTTACTAATGATGTAAAGAAACAGCAATTCTTATTTATCGATGATGGTAGTGTCAACAATTGCAACCATTTTAGAGAGCAGTTTGGCTATGCTTGCTAGGGTGGAAGATAACCACTGCACAGGATTTAGCAGTTTGACTCCCAGATTTCTCCTCTAGGAATACTCTCTTATATGTACTCAAGGCAACATGCACACAAATGCTCACTTTAGCACTGTTTGTAACAGTAAACAAATAAAGGAAACCTGCCATCAAGAGTCACATTTTTGTGTGAACTCCCATACATTGTATGTTGATAAAAATCATTGATTTTTTAAGAAAAGCAACCTGCCATCTTATTAAATGGGGCCAATCCAGCAGTTACTGAGGACTTGGACGGGTCCCTCAGGAAGTGAATGGGTTAAGTACATATAAAGGAATGCTATGTTGTTGTTAAACCGAATGAACTAATTTACATGTATCAATATGAATAAATCTTAAAACTGTGTTAATTAGAAAGTTGCAAAAGGATAAATACAGCATAATGACATGTATGAAAATTGTCAAATAAAATGATAGACTATAGTGTTCAGGAACACATACTTATGTAGTAAAAGTACAAACATATGTGCAAGAATGATACAAAACAATTTCAGACAAGTTTTTACCTCTGAGGAAGGGTGAGGAGAAAAGGATAAAGGGGTGAGGATATATTTATGTCTGTAAAAGAGGGAGATAACAAGCATACATTGAAAAATGTTAACATCTGCTTGAGCTGGGTGGGACAAAAGAGATGTTACATTATGTTCTGTACCTTCCTGAATATTTTATGTTTCATAATTCTTTTATAAAAGAAAGAAAAGCAGAGTTTGCAAGAGATGAGAGAAAGACCAAGCAGTGAAAGAAAGCAATTCCCTGAACTGGGTATTATTTATTACTTTTTTCAACAGGTATTTATTACAGATTTGCTATCTGCCTTATTTTTGTGCTGAGAATTTGAACAAAATCCCATGTTTTTCAAAAGCAGTGCCAATAGTAATTACGCCAGTGTTATTTCACAGTAAAACACTGCCTATGTCTTCAGCCAGCTCAAGTCAAACCCAATAGGGATGCTGTATATTGTACAATACAGACCAGTCCGAGAGTTTGGTAACTGCTAGATTGTTCCTGCATAATTGGATGGCTGCTGAACCTTTTAAGGACACACCGCTGTTCATTCACTCAGCTTCTTCCTCATCATTCAGTGAAAACTAAACCATCTGTTGTAATGAATATAAGGCTTCCTGCTTTCAATTCTATCTTCTGATTCCCCCACTAAATACTGGTTGTCACTTTCAATTTAGAAAAACATCATTATACTCTCCAATTCCTCCTTTAGAATTTTCCTGCGAGGATCTCCAAACGCTTTATCCATTCAAGGGAGGCACTGCAGTTTGTCCAGGGGATTCAGCTGCGGTGTTAGCTCCATTTTTAGACTGGACAAATGCAGATCTCAGAGTGTCCCAGGGTTTTGTGCCCATCACTTTGAACGTGAGTGAGTGCCAGTCAAGAAGCAACGTGTAAGTTGCCCCTCCTACACCTCAGATTTCAGCACCAGGCAGCACTCTGTGTAAAAAAAATCAACATTTTTCACAGTGTTAGAACTAACCTGAAGAACTCTGTGTCAGATGTAGCTGACAGGTTTTCAGCACTTTTCCGCTTGTAGGCTGTGGGTGGTCTCCAGCGCCTGCAGACCCTGGTGGGGCTGGCTAACCAGTCATAGGGAGTGGAGAAGAAGAGAGGCACTTGGTGGGGAGAGGTCTACGGATGGTGAGCTGGTGGTCAGAGGCCGCTTTTTGCAATGAAACTAGACATTAGAGTGGAAAGCCTGGACCTTGGACCTTAGAAAGGAAAGTGTGTTTTTAAAACAAGCTATTAATTAATTAAGGTGCTGGTATTTAGAGCTGTAAGGAAAAAAGCAGAAAATTCTCACTTGGGCATAGGAAACAGAGAATGTCGCCCTAGTAACCATAAAGCGAGGAGCTTAAAAGTGAGTTAATCGGTTCTCCTAATAAACTTGTTCCCCTCTTTCCCTGCTTTGCTCTCCTCTTGTCTTTCCTTTGTGTTAGAAGCTTCTCTGCTGTCCACTAAACACAATCCCTGTCATATTGTCGAGAGACAGCTCAGCAGTCCGACCTTCTGTGGTCCTGAACCATGAGCAGCTCTCATCGATTACTCCTGAGAACCCAAGGAAGATGATTCATTCCTCCCAATTCAAAATGTGACTTTTCATTTGTCCCTCTGTGTTGAAACAAAAACCCAATCTCTTAGCAATCTTGGGCATACCTGCATTTGAGTACTGAATCCAACTTATTGTTTTTAAGAAAGTATAACTTTCTTGTATATCATGTTAACACAAATTAATGAGACTATATAAAGAACAAGACAATTAGTATCTTCACTGTGGAAGCACAAACTTTCGATTCATTAACAATCTTTTCATTCCGAATGACCAAGTGCCTCTCTTCTTGTTTGAAGAATATATTAATCTGGCTCCTACTCCAAATACGGCCACTCAGAAGAAACCTTATGAGGTTCTGGCTTGCCCTTTTTATTGACAGATTCAGATCTCAACGATATCAGGCCTATATCTTAAGTCTCTTTGTTAGAGACCAGCAATAAATTACCTGAGGTCAAGTTCTGTTTATACAGTGGACTGTTCTGAGAGAATTACCTTCTTGACTTAATAGCTTCCTTTCGGGTGACATTTCTCCCTGAAAGAAGACAAATTGTCTAAGGTCAGCCTGCAGATCAGCTCCGAGTGTAGGAGGAAATTGTAGTGGATCAGCCAAATTGCACCGGCTCTACCCACCAGCATCGGGCAGTGCACCGCCAGCCGGAGGCCTGCCCTGAGGGACCACGGCCACTGCGCCCGCCCGGGGCCACTCCTTGAAGAGCAGATTTTTCAAGGTTTCTCTTTGGGCTGCTCTTGAATCTGATCTCTCCCCTCCCCACCCCACCCCCGCCAACAATGAAATGGTTCAGAACTGAGCTGCTTTAAAACGTCTTTACTTCCCCCCATCCACTAAGGCTAATTTGGGCGTCTGAATGGGAAGTCAGGGTGAGTCTCAGGCTAAACTCGAGTTTGAATCGGTCTGGTTTCGCCCACTGGAGTGGTGGAGTGAACTCCAAGCTGTCATTTTTACTAAAGGGGAAACTTTAGAAGTTAAAAGTGAACTCAAAGCAATTAATGGGTTTCAGGGCACTAACGACAGAGTACTTTATTCTTTAAGGTGATTGTCTTCAATGTGAAGCAATTCAAAAAGACAATTGCTTTAGTTCATATTCACCTACAGAGGAACTGGTGGCTTTGCCAAGTAAGCGCGTGTTTTACTCCTCCTGTGAAAGGAAAAACACAGAGAAAGGGAGAAAAATAGAACTACAAGTCTCTTTTTAATTAAGCGTTTTATCCTTTGAAGTTATTCTGATTTTTTTCACATTGATGATGTAATTTATGTAAATAATCATCTATCTATGAAAGGAGTGTGTCTGTCAAAAGCTGAAATAAAAAACATCCGTCATTTTGAAGTGATTAACATTCTCCAGATGTTTAAATCATCAGATTTCAGGAGTTTCTCTTTGTTGTGATAATGATATAGTATCCAGAACAAGAATGTTTACTTTTTTGTATGGGTCAAACGCAGATTTTTCACAATCCTATTAAGGCATGCAGTTCATTGTAATTGTATGTGCAGATGAAAGCATATTCAGTTATTATTATTCCCCTTAATTGTAAACTGCTGCTGGTAATTTTACTGTAAAGCTCAAACAAAAGGAGTGTACTTGAAAGGACCACCACTGCCCACTTATGTAATCAATTTATATATGTCAAGTTCGTACCGGGATGGTTATCCCCTTCTGTTACCAGACATGTGACATGCTACCACCCTGCAGCTCGGGGCCGTGCACGCACGCCACTGGCTCCCTTTGCAGGCGGCTTGGAAATACAGTACATGTCGGTGATAATGTTAAATGACAGTTCCAAACTATTTCCCCTAGGCCTGTTTGACCCCTGGGTTCAGGGTAAAACAGGAATGGTTCCGCTTACCTTCAAGGCCTGAGCATCCTCACCACTGGCAGAGTTAACTTGGAGGCTTGGAGACACTCCCTTGAGGCCCAATTACCCTTGTTAGGGGACCTAGTGAAACATTAATGACATGTAGGCACTTCATTCATAAAGTTAGACTCAACTCATGGCCAGCATTACCCCCCACACACCCTTGCCAGCTTCAGATCTGAAATGCTTGTAGGGATTTATTAAAACCGCTTGACTAGGGCACAGACTGACTACACGCTTATTATGGGCTACCTATACGCAGACAACTGTAAGGGGGGGGTCTCGAACCCCCATACACCAGCTCTGTCCTGTAGAACTGCACTAATTAGGAACAAGAGAGACGGAATCATTTCTTAAGAATGGTGCATTAGTAATCATATCTCTGGCCCTTTTTTTGTGGTTTGTTGAGACTTTAATATGTGTGTTCAGGAATTTAATGCAATGTTATTCCATCAGTGGCCATACAATTCTTCTCTCTCGAACATCAGAGAGATCTCTTGGCATCAACTGAGGGAGGAAATGTCTTCCTTTACTGTTCTTACAAGAAATCAAAGCGTTACAAGGGTTAGATGATAATGAGTCAGACATAGAATACCTTCTTTCTTACTGCACTGAAGTTTTGGTAATAGGCTAATAATTAATAGTTACCATCTGTTATCCCTTGTGCCCAACCTTCAAATCATTCTTCATTTGTATTTGAACACACACGTCCTTTTCATCATCCCAGGGCCATTTAAGTACTTTGATAAGCCTTGGGTCCCTAAAATGTTTCCAAATCATCCCCATCTGACATAGACCCTTGAATTAGAACTTTATTAAAGAGGAAGTAGGTATAACAAGTGACAAAGGGCTGCAGCACTGGGCTGGAAATCAGGTGACTTTGGATCTCTTCCTTGCTACATTCAAGCATCAAAGCAAGCGCCAGGCCAGTCCATTAGCATCCCCGTCTCCGTCTTTTTCGAAGAGTTTTAATGGCCTCTTCCGTCACCTAAAGATGAATGTTTCAACCCTTTTCCCAATGGACTCCTCATCTTTACCCCGTCTAGAAGAACCTTGCATCTGGGATTATCTTGGGACCTGAATATCATTCTTTCTCTAAATTAGAGGAGAAGATTTACTTCCAGCTTTTTAAACAGTGTTTCTATTCCATTTCTTTGGATTGTGGAAGGGTCCAGAGGCTCCTTAAAAGAAACAAATGTGCAGAGAAATCCGGGTGCATCCCAGTCCCAATTTCCATTCATCACCACGATCACATTAGGCCAACAGCATTCTTAATAGGATTAGAGCACAATTTATCTCTTGTATCAAATCAAAATGATGTTGTTTAGATATTTAAAAACGGATCCAGATAGGGTAAATGACTCTCCCAAGGTCTTGTACTTATTCATTCACTTACTGAGCAATTCATTCACTTAGTAGGCACTGTGCTTGATGCCTGTGATAGAGCAGGAATAAGGTAAGGTCCCCTGTCCACAAAAGGAGTAGAGCCAGGGCTAGAAATACGGGAGCAGAAAAAATGGCTTTTGCTTTTACTTCCAACATTTTGTTGTACACCTGGACTCATTGTTTTTAAGCATTAAAAGGATTTTTTGTTACGTTCTGGTTCTGGTTTGCCAATTAGCTCCATGTGATAGCAGCCATGCTTTGGCAGGCAGTGTTGGTGATAAGGACAGACGAAAAGAAAGAACACACAATTTAGTTTTTCAAAGTATTATCCCACCACATTATGGTAATTGTTTTTGCCTGAGATCCATAACTAATGTTTTCTGGCACTAAAAACCAAATCTTGTGATTGCCAGCACAGATTTCTTTTAATAAGCCAAGAATTCCTAATCCAATTTTAGTCTCCTTGGAAGTTTTGTGACAATTTTTAAAATAGCTCTGAAAAGGCCAATGGCAAACTTCTTATCTTTAGCAATTTTTGGTCAAAAAGCTAGTATCAATGGCCAATGATGCTACAGAGCTTCGAAGTTCATGAAGAGGTTTAGTTGGACAGACAATGGGGAAGATACCAATTAGATGTTTCCAAGACTGGGCAGGCCTTCCAGATCCCTAGAAAATAACGCAGCAAGAGACAGAGACAAGTTTGCTTATCTTCAAAGCAATACCCTGTTAAATGTTTCTCACCAAGTTCTGTAGGTGTTTCCTTCCTCGGCTTTTGAGGCTTTTAAACCAATGGACTTGAACTCTTAGGCAAATCTTTTCTGCTTTATATCCTTGATTAAAAAAATGTGTTGTGCAGTTTAAGCCTAAGTATTTTAAAAATTTCAGTGTGACTGCCTGCAGCCTACTAACATAATAATAGTTTTGGTGGAGGACTCTAACATTGGACCTTTTTCTGTTATCAGGCCCAGCATCTTACACACTTCTTAGCTCTTTATTTTTTCATCCCCTGGATTACTACTGAATTAATCTTCCTCATATCCCACTTTCATATCCTCCAGCTGTTACAAAGGTTTCCATCGCCCCTCTTAGAACTCATTTCTATGTGTCAGATAAAACTTTACTGTTTACAATGTATTTCACCTCTGATAGTCCATGAGAGCTTCATGAAAATCTTAGTGGAAGCTCAGAGAGGTTAAGTAACTGTCCAAGGTTTCACAAAGATTGAAAGAGAGGGCTCAGGCTTGAACCTTGACTCAGTGCACGCAAAGCTTACATACAGGGACAAGAGCTGGCAAACTGTGACCCGAGGGCCAGATACAGCCCCCTGCTTTTGTAAGTTACATCCTGTTGGAACAGAGCTGTGTGACCACTTGTTTCTTCTACATAAAGGCAGAGTCGTGCAGTTGCAGCAGACACTGTATAGCTCACATAACTGAAAATGTTTAATATCTGACCCTTTATGGAAAAAGTGTGCTAGCCTGTGGTAATGTATCAGAATCTGGTTTTTCAAATTAAAAAATATATATGTTTATACCACCAAAGTCACCCTTTTGCGAATTACACAAGTAATATAGGTTTATTATCGGAACTGCACAAAATATCAAAAAAACTTCAATTCTTATCCAATTGCTCTTTCTTTTCTCCTCTCTTACCAATTGGATCTTAGAGCCGTTTGGTGGAGCAGCGCAGGCATCTGTGCCTGGGGATGGAAAGTTGCAAAGCCCCAGAGTGGAGTCTCTCCTTACACCATCCTCTTGGGGTCCTACAGGGACTAGGAGGGCATCTTCATAAGAGGGCCATGCCGCACGGGGAGTCAGCCTGAGCAAGGCGAGGCGGGCATTGCTGCGGATGGGCAGCCCGGCAAGTGCTGCGGAGTTCCAGTGGGCGGACGAGGAACAGGATGTGGGTGGGCTGTCATTGGGAGTTAGAGCCTTTATGGGACAGCAGGTTGGCTATGCTAAAGGGGTGTTACTCCTGTAAGTAAACATATTACGAATAGTGGGAGCTAAGATTCTCGATGTCAGAAGGGATTTGCAAATATGAAAAGGGAGGGAACCAGAAAGAACACTGTGATGTTTGGAGCTGAGGGCATTGTTATGAATTCACAGATCACAGTAACTAGAGAGAGATGTACTAGTGAATGCAAATGTAAATACCTACATTCCCCAGCTCTGTACATTGACAGGGCCTGAGAGCAGTGACACAACAGTAACAACGAGCACATTTAGTTCCAAGGTAGCGGCTTTCCAATACTGTTCTCCACTAAAACAATCCAGGGTTTCTTGGAGAAATGACTGATTCTAGGACTGGGGCAAAGAAAGTGAAAGATGAGCCCAGAACATCTTGTGACAGAAAGAAAAGAAGTGTTCAGTGAATGATGGGGGAATGCCAAGAACAAACACAGACCCAGCTCTCTGTACTCAAAAGGAGACAAATTAAGCATCAATATTAAAATATTAATGAATTATAATAAAAGAGGAATGAGTTCTTAATGATATAAATCTTTAAAAAATGAAAGTTTAATGAAGAACAGTATATTTATATAGTCCAAAAATATGTCCCAGCAAAAATGCTGCTTAATTATAAGCTAGAAGAGAAACTCAGCACTGGAGAATCAAGGAGACACAACCTTGATAAAGTAATCAAAGGGAACATCATTGTAATGCTGATAAATCTAAATCACGAGGATGCAATGACAAGAACACATGGTCATTTTTCAAAATCGCTTCCACAGATGCTTAACCAAAATGTAATCATGAGGGACTATAAACACCCATTGGGAGATACAATGTCACTGGCTTAAGCTTCAAAAGTGTCAATGTCATGAAAGTCAAGGAAAGATGGAAGAATTATTCCAAACCAAAAGGGACCAAAGGGACACAAGGACTCAATGCGACATGCTTCTGAACTAGACTCGTTTCGCTCTAGTATGCATTTGGGGGTCATTTAGTAGAAATCGAATGGGGTTGAGAATCACGTGGAAGTAACGTATCATTATTATTTTTGTGATTTTAATAGTTTCACTGTGGCTATATGTAACAATGTTCTCATTTGTAGGAAATATATCCTGAAGTATTCAGGGGTGTTGGGGCAACATGTTGGTAAGTGACTTTCAAATAGTTCAGGAGATAAATGTCTTTGTGTACATTTGAGTCTGTTTTAAAATTAATAAAATAACTTTAAGTTAAAAACAGAGAACAATAATCACCTGTGAGTTTCCTCTCTGGAGAGATCTAACCATTGGTAACCTTGGTTATAGTATTCCAGCTTTTGTTTGTTTATATACAGGGTCTGGCACAAATAACACCCACCTTTCATTACAAAATCTTTTATTACAAAATCATAAGTATGTAATTCTGTAACATAAAAATATCACACTCAAGCACACCATATGACATTTTAGGTAAAATGCTCAAATTAAAACTATAAATTATTACAACCATATTATTACCCTACCAACCACACTTAAGTGGGTGTTACTTCTGCTGCAACCTCTATTTTAAAATATTATTTTATTATTTATTACTTTAGTAAATCTCATCATACCTTTCTTTATTTTTATAGTTTCTTTTTTCACTTAACAATAGCATGATCATTTTCTATTTCATTTAATATTTTTATTACTAAATAATGTAAAATGTCTGCTAGTGTTTCATCACTTGAATTATAAAAATTTATTTAGTCAGTACTTTATAGAATATTTAGGTTGCTTTCAACTTACCTCTAATTATTTCTTTATGAAAATTTGTAGAAATAAAATTGCTGAGTCAAAGAATATGTACAACTTTAGGATTTTTCCAATATATATTGAAAATTATGTTTCAGAAAAGTTGAAGCAAGTCACATTACCATTATCAAATAATAGTGCTCATTTTTCACAAGCCCACTGATGGTGCTTATTATAGATCATTTTATCTTTTAACAGCATCAAACAAAATATCATTTTAATTTTAAGTAGATTATACATTATATATATGTATTAACCATTTATATTTCTCCTTTTGGAAATTTTCCTTTTCTTTTCTTATTTCCTATGATAGTAAACTTTCTATTGAATATATTTATAAATTTTCTGTATGTAGAATGAGATCACCTTTCATCTCATATTTATATTGTAGGCATTTTCCATTTATATTGGCGTTGCTTCTGTTTTTATTATTCTTAGGGGAAAAAACCCTCAATTTTGCTTTTTTTTATGTTGTCAGATGTATTTATTTCATTTAGAGTCAAGTTTAGAAAAGTATTTATCACCTGAAAATCATATGAATATATATAATGCATATATAAATAAATAGAAGGACTATGGGTATCTATACCTGTATATCAGGCATCTTATTACATTTAAGACACGTGGCCTTTTAAAGGATGGTTTGGACATGTACACAGTATGGAGAAATGGCAAAAGAGAAAAGTCCTCTTGTTTAAGATCAGAAGAACTAATTTCGAGTCTGGCAGATTCTCTGAGCCTAGTTTTCTTAAAAAAAAAAAATAGTATCACTTATTTCCCGAAGTTGTGAAAATTCAACAGATAATGTATGCCAAATGTATAGTACAGGTAGCTTAATAGTTTAAGATGGTGCATAGCAACTACCAGAGAAATGTGTCCCTTAAAAAAAAATCACCACTACAACAACCAAATAAGAAAATGGCCAACACACTTTGAAATCTAGTAACCACGAGTAAGAACTGCACAGTCTAAAGAGCCTTGGTTCCCAAACAACCATCCTCTACCTCCTACCCTGCTTGAAGACCAGTTTGGTAAGTGAACTGGTGTGAGACAAAGCCTGCAGGTGTTTCTACACAGGATAGCACAATCCCCCTCTGCAGCTAGCTTTGTAAACCCTGTGGAAGGCATTTCACAAGACCTCAGGAAGGAACTAATTAATGTCTGAATATAATGAGAGAGAGGGAGATAGATAGATGATAGATAGATAGATAGATAGATAGATAGATAGATAGATAGATGATAGATACATAGATAGATAATAGATATCTCATGGATGAGGTTTTACAAAAAATCCACACAAGAGATTATGGTGGCTTGGAGCAAGCAGGATGGTGGGTGACAGCTGTGGTGGTGGGAAGGGGATGAAATTCTGGGTATAGTTTGAAGGTAGAGCCTGTAAGATTGGATGTGAGTATGAGAAAAACAATGGAGTCAAGTATAATCCCAACTTTTTGGTGTGAAGAATTGAAAGGTATGGCACCTATTAGATATTTAAATAGAGATGTGAAGTAAACAGTTGGATATAAAAGTGTGCAGTTTAAGAAGTCCGGGTAAGAGATATAAATTTGAGAAGTATCAGTACACACATGTGTGTATCTGTATTTGAATGTATTTGAATGTGTGTATCATGAGACTGATTTTCTTATGAATACAAAAAAGTGGAAAAAGAGAGGCACTGAATATCTAAGAAAACAAACCGATAATTAAAACATCATTATGAAATCAAAGGATAAATTATCAGTGACAATTAATAGAATAGTTATTGCTGAAAAGTGAATTGCTAAAGTAATGGAATTAAGATTGTTTACAAAATAAAAAAGAGACTAAAGCAATTAGGATGTGGTAGTTAACAGCTATGAAAGACATAAAAAGGTAGTCCAACATATGGTTAATCAAATTCCTTAGAATAGACACTCCGATTAGAATAATTTAGAGGTATAGAAAGCATAAAAATTCTGAATAAACTAACATTTGAGTTGGATGAGTAAAGACTTTATACCTCTTTGCTAGTTAACACTCCTAATGGAGAGTCTTCATTTATTTAAAGCACTACTTTTGTGTCAGTGTTATACAGGGCAAATTCGTTACAGGCAATTCAGTGGAATCTGTTTTTTCCTTGATTGTCTGATCATATCTGTAACCCAAAAACATATTTACTGACACCCATGCCATAAATACTTGAGACTAAATAGTGCTTGAATTTCTTTTACTACCACTATTGTATGATCATGAGAGCTATAGAGTTGTAGCAATCACTAAATTAAATTTTATGCAAGTCTAACAAATATGAAAGTGAAAGAATATTATTTTTTCTCTGATAATCAAGTTGGAGAAATTTCTGGTTAGGATGTAAAAAGTTGTGAGAAGCCATTGTACTCTCTAGCTAATTACTAAAACAAACTATTAAAGACTTAAAGTCATTGTCGAGCACAAACACCAAGAATCCTAAACTGACCGTATTCCAGGAACTAGCATGACTGCATAGAGGAGATGAGACCCATGGCTGCTCTGATCCCTGCGGGAACAGCAGGAGGAGGAAGAATTCCCTGGTGATAAGGATAAGGCAAAACCAACCAAACTCTCAAAGAACTTACGATGGCTGCAAATGGGCAGGTATGACAGGTGAGCGTTCTAAGGAGCCCCAGACACAGACCGATCTGTACCCACCCACCACCAACTCTTTCCTAAGGTCTGCACTGAATGGTTGGGGGCAGGAGGGGTGAGAAGGTGCAAAGACAGGCAGCTGCCAGAATGCAGGAGACAGAGCAAGAGCACAGAAGGAACCCATTCAAGGATCTCTGGGATTTCAACCACCAATGTTGGGGTGGGGCAGGAGAGCTAAAAAATGCTCTCCAAGGCATTCTCGACCATCATAGAGTATGAGCAGCTACCCGCTAAAGTTGGCAGCAGAGCAACAGGGAGGTGAGAGATCTCAGGTGCCTAAATCCTTAAGCGAGGCTGGAGAGCAGAGGACTTCCAAGGGGCTCCAAAATCTGGCACCCTCGCTACCAGCAGAGAAGGACCCTCTGGAGTTCAGAAGTCTGGAGGCATTGCCGTAAAGCGCACAGAGACCTCAGTAGCCTTATCAGTGCTCAGAGCCTTTTTCCTACTGGTGGAAAAATCTTGATCCCATTCTCAAACATTTAAAGCCAGTAGTGAACTGTCTTAAACAAACACTTCAAAAAAGGCAAGATCCACCTCAAATCAAGCACAAGTCAGAATAACTTGGCACCACTTTGTCATTAGTGCAGTCTGGCAAGAAATAGGGTGCATGCTCTTTTCTGGAGCTGAATAATATTGACCTGTTTTCTATTGCTCTTTTATTGAAGCCAAAGAACTTACACTCATGATCCATGGACATGAACTAAGGAGTGGGGGATTGCTAGAGGGAATGGCGTTACTGGGTGGAGGGCAGCAAAGGGGGGAAATTGAGACAACTGTAGTAACATAATCAAGAAAATATGCTTAAAAATATCTGGAATACAATAAACCATTACAAGGTACACACAGAAGCAAGATGTGCCCCAGAGAGGAAGCGGTGAGTAGAAGCAGACTCAGAGGGGACTCAGTGGTTGGAATTACCAGACCAGGACTTTAAATAACAATAATACCAGTACTAAAGGATCTAATGGAGAAGGTGAAAACCACGCATGAAGAGAGGAGGAACTTAAGCACAGACATGGAAACCATACAATAGAGCCAAACCAATGTAGAGGAGCAAATCTGAGTAGTGTGTGGGTGGTGCTCGGCACGTACATCTATACCCAAGTAATATCTGTGGAGAGAGGGCTGTAAGTCAAAAGTAAGAAGGAGAAGGAAGAGGAGCGAGGGGAGGGGAGGTTAGTGAGGTTGGGTGTGCACCACTGTACCTAATAAAAGCAGCAGCGAAGGAGAGTAAGTGTGCTCACGCCTTGGGGAACAGGGGAATAGCAAATATCTCAAGGTCATTAACTCAATTTATTCATACAGACACAATATATTATGGGGAATCCCAAGAACAGATACTGAGGGCTTCACAGGGCTCTGAGGTCTTACAGAGCATGTGCATGCAAAAATGCAGGGAAGCCTGGATGGTTGCTGTTAATATTCCAGCTATAAAATAGGCTGATGAGGAATGCTTACACTCAGGGTTTGATAAGCTATAACAAACCTATTTCCATTTTTCCAGAACTTTCATGATAAACAGAAGTGGCTTAATTCCTTCTGACGTGAAGTTGTTTAGTTAATATAACACAGTCTCTTGCAAGAGCAAAGAATATTCACCTAGTTTCACAATAAATCCTATTGATCTAAACCACAAGTGCTATTCTACTGAGGTTCCATTTGCTCCTAGGATAAATCAACAGTCTTTTCTTCTATTTGACATTCTGTTCTTCCCAGAGCACAGCTTATTGTATGGGGCTATGCCCTTTCTATTTTCATTTTATAAAAGCTACTAGGAACTGCTTTAGTTACCTGACATTTTCTAGACAATTTCTTGTTCTCAATCACCTGTTTTTATTTCTGGTGAAACTTGACTGTACTTAATAGGCCTTTCTATTTTTTCTAATTAATTACTTATTATCACTGCATTTCAACTTCACTGGGTTGATTGCAATCAATAGACTTAACTTCACTAACCTTCAGTTCAGTTTTCAGTGTATTAATTTGAACAAATATGCAACTCTGTCAAAAAAATAGATCAACTGTGTCCTTAGGACTCAGTTATATTCTTAGAGGAGTCTCAATTGAAAGTCACTTTTTGAAAGAGAAGTCCAGGTTATATACAGTGCTAAATTAAGTGTTAAAATAATATAGATAATGACATCTTGTGTGCAGTATAATTTGATGGAAACATTTAGGCCACACAACACTTGCCATTGTTTTACATCCTACATCCTCACCTGAGGATATGTTTATTGATTTTAGAAAGAGAGGAAGGGGGGGAGAGAGAGAGAGAGAGAGAGAGAGATCCACGTGACAGAGAAACACGGACTGGTTGCCTCCTGTACGTGCCCCGACCGGGGGTCAAGCCCGCAACCTCAGTGTGTGCCCTGATCTCACCTGCCACCGTTTTGGGACTATGCTCCAACCAACTGAGCCACTCAGTCAGGGCCACTTGCCATTTTTAACACTAGACTTGCCACAACATTGGCGTCTGTAACATATACTGTAACAGTGGTTGTTACTGAATTCTTAATTATATCCAGAGTTTTCATTTTTTAAAAAGGCACTCTAAAGTTTACTATAAAGTCAAATAAGAGTATGCCTCAATATTTTTGCAATTGTATGTGCTTTTTGGATATTGGTGGCTTAAATTCATAATGGTACACAGGGGGGAAAGAAGCGAGAGGTAGCCAAACTGCATCATGGCTGTACCTTGTTTACGATGCACAGAAAATGCCAGGTGAAAATCTGGACTTGCAAAGTAAACCTGTTAACAGTTAATTATTTACTTTCCTGAATGTTTCATTGCTCGGTACTTTTAAACTGTAGTCTCCGGAAAGTATTGGAATGCTTATCATTTTATTGTTAAAGCAAGGTACATTCACCTTTGCTGCACCAGAGCTGAGCCATGGGTATTACAAACAAGTGCTCGGTCTGCCTCACAAGGAGATTTCTTCTCCCTCTCCTGCGTCCCCTAAAGGAACCTCTAAATGGGCATTTATTGCTAAGAGTTTTATGTGTATGTCTACCGAATTTGTCTGGAAAGCATAGCATCTCTCAGTGGTTGTGAATTTGCTGCTGTTGCTAACCACTTATGTGGGTAAACCTAAGAAGAGGGCATTTCACAAATGAGGTAAAAGCAGTGGGCATGGGAGGGCAAAAGTCAGGATCTCCCGCCGGAGAACAAGCTTCTCGGCATCCTGATGTTTTCTTCAGGGATTTACCATCACTCAGAGGTGGGAGCACAAGGGTAGAGTTTGCAGTTTTGGCTTCATTGGTATATGTGCCTCATTCAAAACCATGTGTGACCTGATCAGGGCTGACTTTTGAATTTCTGGCACCCTGGCTAAGAAAAGATTGCAATGACCCACATAAAGTTAGCAATGAAGAGTTAAAAACCAAACAAAATGTTTTCTCCTGGTGAAAGCTTTCAGATTATTTTAAAGGAAATGAATTAGCAAAACAAATTCTTCCTTTTCTCACACTGACCGAAGTATAATTACTGATTTTGTTTTTAACCTTTCACTTCTCTTTCTCTCTGACTCTTTAAATAATTACATTAGAACTGATGAAATCTTGTGCTCCATTAAGAGTTCAAAAGAGATTTGCTCAAAATTAAAAATTACTGCGGTTCAAAGACATTAGCAGGACAGTGATAAATCAACCCACAGACTGGGAGAAAAATATTTGCAAATCATATATCCAACAAGGTACTTGTATCCAGAATGTATAAAGAACTCTTACAGGTCAACAGAAAGAAAAAATGAAAACGGGCAAAGGATTTGAAGACATTTCTCAAAAGGAATATATAAACAGAAAATAAGCCCATTAAAAGGTTCTCATCATCATTAGTCAGCAGGGAAATTCAAATTGAAACCACAATAAGATCAATTTTTCACCCACCAGAATGGCTATAATAAAAAAAGATGGACAGTAACAAGTGTTGGCAAGAACGTAGTGAAATTGGAACTCTCATACATTGCTGGCGAGAATAGAAAATGATGCAGCCATTTTGCAAAACAGTCTGACAGTTTCTTAAGTTAAACATAGATTTACCATATGATTCAGCAATTCTATTCCTAGGTATCTTGAGATTCAGTTATATTCCTAGCAGACTCTTAGATTTGGTGCAAAACTTATCAAACAACCTCCAAAACAAAAGCAAAGAAATAAACTCTTTTTTGTATAATTTCCCAGACAATAAAGACTATGCCAGTGCTAAAGTTCAGTGTGCCCTAGGATGCCCGTGTCCAAGGATGCTTGTATCCTCCCACCTGTTTTTGTTTGTTTGTTTCTAGTGGGATAAATAAATAGAAAATAGGCTCTAACAAGCTTCAAGTCTCTGTTCAAACTTATTTACTGAGTGTAGAAGTCCAACTTCCAACATGATTGTTGTTGAGTGAAAAAGTTCTCTCTGCAAATATAAAATAGGCACACCAAGAAGCCAAATGTACATTAGTTACCTGCTACCATCCCCCATTCTTTCTTTGAAAGGATATATTCTGCACGATGGAGGCTAAAAGGTGGCAGCTGTGCCAAAGTAGTGGACCCTAAATCGCTGAGCAAAAAATGAGAGGGGGGGGGAGGCTCTGATTGCTCACAGTACAGGAGTGAATGTACGCTCTCAACCACAAATCAAGCAAGCTGAAAAAAAAAAAAAAAAAGACCCAATCAAGGCAGTAATGGCCTCCACTTCACAATCAGACAAGTGCTTCTTACTTGAAAAATCCTACCATTTATAGCTGATTGCTAACCCTGGCCTCATTTCTAATCTAAAGGGCGAGTAATAATTTGGAAAAGGAATTATAACAACTTCCCAACAATTTAGCAAATTGTTATTATTTCAGGGGGAGGGAGGAGGGTAGAATGGAGTTGCTTTGGTAATGTGTTTCTTTGGGGGGGGGGGCTACCATTTTTATGACATCAAATCCCTGTGCTGCCATTCTAGAACAGTAACTAATATATATTGGAAATATGTTTTTTAAAAATGGTGATACTTTATGCAATGTCACATGTTCCAATATGGTCAGACTTGTGGATCTCCAAAGAAAAAGGGAAGAAGCGGTGTTGTTGATTTTTTTATACACTTTTACCTATAATATTCCAAACTATGTTTGAGCGAATGTCCTTGAGTATCACTGGTTTGGAAATGATTTTGACCTTTTAGAGAATTTGACTTCATAAAAAATAATACTGTTAAATGCTCCACTGGGTTTTTCTTTCAGTGGTTGCAGTGTTAATCGATTTGGCTCAGGTACGGTTTCTGTGACTAGAAACAAGTAATAAAGAGTTATCTTCGACATTCTTATGTTTGAGCTTCTACATCAGAATGAATATATATTCATATGAATATAAATATATATGAATATGAATATGAACATAAGCATATGCTTATCACTTCATTAACATATTACATCCATAAAAGCGAGGTACCTTTTACATAGGTGCCATTTTGGAGATTAATATAATTATATTACTGAGCAAGACACTTGCACACAGTGTGTACACAATATTCTCATTACAAAGCAGTCGAGCATGCACAGCTAATGTAATATTGTACAAAAGAGGTTAGGGCCATGCTGCTTTCTGGGAAAGAAAATTAGCTGTTAAGAGTACAGGCCAGAAAGATTTGTTGAATCATCAACATAGGGAAGTTAGTGGAGACCGCAATTTTCAGCCTCTTAATTATTATGCAACGAGGAACAAAAGCTGGGAAAGGGCAGTAACTTCCTAGAGTTCACACAGCAGGTAAATGACAGAGATTAAATTAAAACTTGGCTGTCCTTACTCCCGCCACCTTACCTTTTGCCTTATGCCCTATTCTTTCAAGATCATTCTCCCAAATGGCTTTAAACTGTGGGCATTTTAGGAATGTGGCATGTTAGCCTCGTATACTACAGACATCAGTGACTTTTGTAATAGGATATGCTTAGTATCGACATGCAACTTTAAGCCTTTAGTGTGAGCAATAATGTTGTTTCTTCACGTTTGGCCACTTTCCGTTAACCTTGTAATAAAACTCTGCAGTTTAGAACCCTTTTGTCCTGAGGTATGAGAACATTGACACTTTACCTATTGAAAATATACTTTATTCTTTTTTATTTTCTAAATTAAGACCGATTACTGGAAACAGAATGGGCAATTAGGAGCGGAACCAAAACATAGTACTGTTCTTTCTTTTTTCTCTTCAGGTGGGCAACCAGCAGAAGGATTCCGCGGGTGAACACAGGCCCCTGCAGCTGGACCTCTGAGCAGCGTGACTGACGTGTCGGGACTGGAAATCAGGCCACAGTTCTGACTCCAAGTTAGGAAAAGTGGAACTCCATGCCGTGTGAATCTATGTAAGCTTAATGGACATTTTTGTCATGTATTCATTGTTAGTAGAAAAAGTAACTTTCTTTTGGTATTTTCCATAGGTCTAACAAATACTAAAAATAGAAACTGTATCCAGTTTTTGAGTCAAAGAAAATACTTTGATTTTCAGTTGAAAATGTTAAACAGAATATGTTATCCTTTCTGAAGCACAACAGATTTTAAGCAGATTTTTAAAACTGGATTTGGAAAAACAAATATACCTATCTTTATTTATGTGTGTAACTAGAGTAAGAAAGCTAATTTTTTCAGATACCTAGAAATGATTTATAGCTTGCAATTACACACTCCGTTCAATATAAACAAAATCATAATTCATATTACATAATCTATGGTACATTCTAAAATACATAATTCTACTCTGAAAACACACACACACACACACACACATTTTCCTCATATTATCTTTGATGTCCAGCATCATGGCCTTAAAGTGAATTTTTACAAAAAATAAGGAATTGTTGTTATTAAGTATTTTAGAAAGGAGCTTGAAATTATAAAATTTTTTAAGAGTAGGGAAGTCTGAGATATCATAACAGAAAGTATTCATTTTGTTATGGGAAGAAAACAGCTCCATTCTAATGCATGCATTTGCTGTATTTCACAGCATTCTGAAAACAAGTGAAAAATACAGAAGACTTTCACTGAGTCTCAGAAAGATAAGGACATAGTCTTGAAGAAAAAGGCCAAGCACACCCCCAAACTGACCAACTGACCCACAGACAAAAATGAGATACGCAGCATCATGCTATCAAAAGTAGCCCGAACATATTAGTAGAATTAACGAAAATGAACTTTAGATAAGAAACTCAAAGCCCACTTTTGTTTGATAGTTTTAAAATTAGACCAAGTAACAGAATCTATTCACAGTCCAACTAGGAGGAAAATGAGGGATCTGAGCCCAGGAAAATGTTTTTCCAGGACAGCACTTTTCTAGGAAATATATTCCTGACCTTCTCTTTTATTAAAACTAAAATTCTTATATTACCACAAGCTAAAATGACCTCTAGTGTTAGGAAATAGATTTCTTAGAGTGAATCACAAGCACCAAATATCATTTATAGGTATAGTGATATTAGCACACGCTTTTTGCCACTGTTTGTTGTACACTTAGCTGCTTTATCGAATGCAAAAGAGACACAAAGAGTATGACAAAGTCAATTGCTTTTCTTTTGCCCGTTACATAAAATATCTAATCCTCAGATCCACTCAAGCAATATTAAATTTTTGTCATTCAGAAAGGAATTTTCTCTCATTACAAAATATATGTTTATAGCTATGAGTTAGAGCAGATGTAGCTACAAGGGGAGAAAGGCAGGATTTTTTAATAAAAATTCTGGTAGCATTGTCAAGGACAATGTGTGTGGAACAATTTCAAGACTCGTTTCTTGAGTAGTAAAGTAATGTATATATAGGAAATCCTAGCTTTTATGAACTAAATGGAAAAGTACTCAGCTGTTTTGGCTGTGTAAATCATTAAACAGATTGTAAGGAGGCTTTAACATTTATAAGTATTTAAAAGCTTTTGTATCACTAAATCTACACAAATGAATTTGGTAGCTATTTAACTGTTAAGCTTTGTATCTTAAATAGCAAATTTTGGGGAGAAAATATAATATTAAGGAATAATATTAAGGTATCAAAGAAGTGCAACACATATATTTTAAAGAGATATCTTTACTAAGAAAAATATCCCTGAAAGAGGATTGCATTAAGAGTAAAAAACGAATAAACTTTATTGTGACAATTTTTGTGCATCTGTGGCAAATAAATAAAACTAGTAAATACCAGCCAGTGTGATTTATGGAAGCAAGGAGGGATTTGAACAAAAATGAACTAAAAACCCAAATTCATTGCAATAAATGCAAAATCAAACATTGAGATACAAAAATCTAAGCGTATGTTTAAGCATTTTAGAAACTATTGATTGTAAATGATAGATACTTATATTAAAAGTAAGAGGTTTATTTTGCAGTGCATTATTTATTAGTGAAAATTAGAAAAAAGCGAACATAAGAGCTAATAAAATACAGATTTATGATACGTTAAAAAATAAAAATTACCTAGCATCGAAGCACAATGAAATTAATTCCAGAAAAAAATTTTAACACTACATATATATGCATATTAAAAATATACAAAACCACTTTTAAATATACGTTTTGAATTCTACTTTGTGCTTAATTTGAAAGCTTTCCTGGAAAAAAAAAACACCATGCTTCTTCTTATGTACTCATTGCAACCCGAGTAATTATGTAGGAAGAATATGCCATGGTAATAAACTTCATTACTCAATAACATTAGTAAACATTAAATATTTAAAGAATATTGTACTGCATTATGGTTTATTCTATTTAAGTATCACAATTATAACAGCCTTTTCTTCGTGTATTTCTCTAAGGATGAATTGCCAGGATCTGGTAATCTGCCGCTAATGTGAGCTGATAGTGCAGTCATATGACCTAATTAAACATCAGGATTCATATTTAAAATATGTAATTACCAGAGTGTCATTAAAAATGTAATTACTAGTTTCTACTTTAGTAGCAAAAAATAATGTTCATGCCAACAGACCATGGAAAGTTTTCTGAAAAAGTTTTTCTTTCCTGATTGTAAAGAAACAATGAAAAATCTCAGTGTTGAAATCCATTATCAACATTATTTTCATGGCATAAATTCCCTTGTGGAAATTTCTGCTCCTAGAGGCATAGTACGTGTCAGATCTTATTGTCACTTGTAATCTATTCATCTTTCTTTACGGGAACATACATTCATTTTTGGCATTTGAGGTCTCTGTACACAACACTAGTATGATAGGTAAGTAAAGCAACAAACTTCCTTTATTTTAAAACAAAATAGATTCAAAGATTTGGGGCTGTAGGGAGAAATTTTTCATGTTGAATTGCACAAAATCATTCATAATTACCTCAGTGATTTCAATATCACAAATCCCTTCTGATTAGCCCTCTTTAAAAAAAAGAAAGAGAGAGAGAGAAAAGACAAACCCGCTTCAGAATTGTTTGGCCCTGTTGGAAGCCCTGTCTGAGAGAATGACAGATTGTGTAATTAAATTGAATCGTGTATTTTCCATAGAAACAAGGCATGATACTGGAACTGATGCAAGCTATATGCTCATTCCTATATTTAGACTGCTCAGCACCAACAGGGCAGCAGTCCGCTGGCCGACCAAGCAGGAGTCAGGGCATCACATGTAGCTTAGCAGTTTTAAAAATATGGAAAGGCAGAAAAAAGAAATGACTAGAAACGGCTGACGGCATGTAACCCTTTTATAGAACTGTTCTTCATTCCATGAGTGAAAAAATGTCCTCACAAATAATACGTTCCCATTTAGAAGACTGGTTTGCTAGGAGTGTATTATAGAGAAGTCTGGGGAAACAGTTACGAATAGGATCCAAAAAGGAGACCCAAGCAAGAAAGCAAAACACGTGAGTTCATGGAGGAAAGCATGCCAAGTACTTCAAGAAGTTTGTAACTGAAAATACAAATGTAATATTTAAGAAAAATGTTCCTTTGTTTTTTCAAGTGCAAAGTGTAAACTAGAGATTGTCAGGATAAACCGGAAGTTACTGAAACTGGATCTAACACAAAATAGCAGTAGCAGGAAAACAAATTGCTAAAATTTATAGGCATGTGATGATCTTTGTCTTTGTATTAAGGGACACTATTTCCTACCAACCTTCACTTCTATATTTTCTTATTTTATTTCTACTTTTTTTTGTTCCCCACCAAACCACAATTGTAGGCTTACGTCCCCAGTTGCACTTTATTTTGAAATTCTAGGCAGGGCTCTCTAAACTGAAAGTGTACTATTTACATGTTACACACACAGTCATAAAGAAAATTCAGTGCCACAAAAGTCCCTCAAAAGCAAGGAGTCCCAAATAATCTGTCCATGGCTGTACCAAATCAAGAATACGCTGTCACCTGAGTCTGGGAACAGCAGTGTTAGAATGATTGCTTGACACCAACAGCAACGGACTGGATGTAGACTTGGTGATTATTGAATATAGATGTGTACATTTTGCTATGAGCTGTCTAAATATTGAACATTATATTTAACATAAAGAACAAATAGGACTGCATGAGGAACAGTAACACTAAAAATTCTAAAGAAAAAATTTGACATGGAACACTGTAATCCTGATAAATTTAATTACAATTACCCACTCTTTTTCTAGAACACCTGTAGATTTCATACAGCAATCTCCTGAGAGCCCTACACATAAATCAATATAGATTCATTTTTTGTTTGTAAAAAATTATGTTATTATGAATTCTTTATACAAATATTTTACTTGTGAAAATATTTAAAGATATGACCATTCTAACTATGCTTAGATTTTGAGTCAAGTTTACCAAAAATTTGAAGCAAAGCTTGTTCACAATGTTTATTTTATTTCGTGTTTTAGATAAACTGTGATTTTAATGTTGTACTGGAACCACAGAGGTGAAAACTTCTGGATATATAGCTTTTGCTATTAAAATGCCAAGTGACTAAAATATAATAGTATAAGCAGCAGAGTTTTTTATTTCTAAATAGTCGTTAAGAGTGAAAATATCAAAGTATTCTGGAATTGGTTATGCAGAAAAAGTAAATCCAACCAAAGCCCACACTTACCACCTCTGCCTCGCACGGGCTCAAACTGCTCTGGCTGCTCTGCTGTGCGTCGTCCTCTGCCACCTGGTGGCTGCTGGTGAGAAACCTAGGCAGTGAGTACGGGCATTGTTTCTTTCTTTGCTCCCTTTACAGAACTAATAACACATTGAACTTCGATTTGACTACCTGCCTGTTGCTGTGGGAAACATTGGCTAGTTCACATGACTTACTCATTTGCTTTGACCTCATTTTAAAGTATCAGTACAGATTAGCTGCAAGATTAACAGGCGGTTTGAATAAGTTAGTGGAACTTGTTAAGTAAAATAAAATTAGCCAGAATTTCTTGATCTCTGTATAATGCTCTTCTCCAAGGGGTTTTGAGCGGCTTATTTAAGTCTTACCCTATCCTGGAAAATGGGTAAGGGTAGTATTAAGTCATGAAGAGCTGAGGAACAAAGGAATTCGTTAAATGAATGTAATGAGACAGCATTTCCGTGTAACAGTATGAACACTCTTGCTGCTACATCACAGAGAAATAAACTTAGTAGGCAGTCTTAGATGTCATTTCTGTCAACACATCACGGGATGATGTAAACTGCAAGAGCCAACCTTTGAATAATTATCATGTGCTGATTATCGTACACTGATGAATCATTCCATAATTATTTTAAAAAAAACTTGCTGTCATGAACCTACCTAGTGTTCGGAACGTAGTTTCAGAACAAGAGGAACCAAAGTGCTTCAGCCGATTCTATGCTGGGACGAACCCGGAATACCTAGTGTGACATAATTCGGAGATGCTCAAATCCTGAAGCGGGCACAAAAAGAGCACAGGAGCCAATGTGAAATGACTCCTACTGTCCAAATCTGGGAAAATAGAAGCATTAAAATAAAGAATGACAGCAATGGGTTAGAACCCACTGGCTAAAGTGAGGATACCTGAGTCCACACTGATCGCGCACATACACGGTGCGGGGGAAGTTTTCTCTAGAAACAGAATGTCAATTAATAAATGTAAAATAAATAATGAAAATAGCAAATTGTTATTTTGTAACCACAGTCATCATAGCAATAGCTGATTCAGACAAGAATTGTCAATAGATGCTAAAATTAGTGTATAAAACTTGATAAGGAATACGTTATTTACTTATTCTCAAAGTATAGCAACCTACAAATTTCTTACTAATACAAAAAGAAAAAATATTATCTTTAGAGTGGGGAAACCTGGCAGATACCACAGTCACCAAATGACCAAACCTAGTGTCACCAATGATGGGACAAACTGAGGGTATATGCCCTCGAAGTGATTGACAAGGATACATTTCTTGACAAAAATGCAGAACTGGAATCCAATTATGATAAATTCATGAAATATAAGTTGATTGCTATTAAAAAAGAGCTTTGGGTATTTCTCAAAATGTCAATGTTATGAAAGATAAAGGCTTATGACATTATTAATGATTAAATGAGACTAAAGAAACATGAAAACTAAATCCAATTCACATCCCTAAATCGGACCGTGGACCAGAAAAACAAATTGCTAGAAACAATATCTTCAGGAAAACTGATGAAATTTGAATACGATTTGAAGGTTATATAATTGTGCTGTATAAATGTTGAATTTCCTGATTTTTATAATTATGTTTAGACTAGCCTTCATCTAAAGAAAGATACACTGACATCTTAAAGAGTAAAGAAGCAGAGTACCTTTAACACTTTCAGAAAAAAAGTTTATAAACATACTACTTTTCTATAGATACATTTGAAATTATTTAAAAATAAAAAGGTTTTTTTTAAGCTTGCTGTAAAAAAACCCAGAACTCATCACTGTTATAATCACAAAGTATATCTCAGGACCTCGAACGCTGGGTCTGGAAGTTTGGACATTTTGTCAGACAGAAAGCATGCCATTGTGCACACAGTGCTCCCTGAACTTCTTTTAACCACCAACTTTATTGACTGTATTGCAAATATTTTCCCAAGAAATGAATAGTAATAAATTCAATTGGAAATTTTGTCATTTCTTTGTAAAACAATAAATTAGATAATGATTTTGAATTCTCATTCATACAACACATTTATGAATTGTAATAGTTTAAAAAGGATCACACACTATGACCAAGCGGGATTATTTCAGGGATGCAAGGATGATTCAGCATTCAAATCAAACAACATGATACATGATGAAAACAAAATGAATGATAAATAAAAAGCATATGATCATCTCAATACAGAGAAAGTATCTGACAAAATTAAACATCCATATATATATATAGACACTCAAAAAAGTGGGTATAAAGGGAACATACCCAATACAATAAAGGCCATTTATGACAAGTCCATAGCTAACATCATGGTCAACAGTGAAGAGTTAAAATTTTTTCCTCTAAGATCAATGACAAGACAAAGATGTCCATTCTCAACTTTTATTTAGCATAGTATTGGAAGTCTTAGGGCAATTAGGCAAGAAAAAGTAAGAAAAAGCATTCAAAGTGGGAAGGGAGAAAGACATAAAACTGTCAGTATTTGCATTTGACGCATTCTCTGTACTTCTCAATTTTGCTGTAAACCTAAAACTGCTCTAAAACAATCTATTACATTAAATAAATGAATGGTTACATGTACAATGGGTTAAAGTCAAAGTTTAAATTGAACCATTTCAAAAACAAAAAGAAAAAGTGTTGAAGAATAAATGCTTAGCAAGAACCATGTGCATAAAAATCCAAGACTTTAAATTGTTGAGTTGAAGAACATAAGCATTTATGAGTATTAAAAATTTTTTTCATTGAGACAAGCTTGCATGTTTAGAACAGTACATTAAAACAGAGGAAGGAGAGGCTTGAGGGTCAAAGACCATTTTTAAATGACAAAAATCCTAACCAAAAAATATCCCTTATAATAAACCTTATATGGCATTGTTAGATTTATTCCCCCACCAGCAACCAAATTAAAGCCCGTTCAAAACATGGTGGGCACTACTACATTGCTCTGTTTGAAATCAGGTGCTGCTGAAGAAGACTCCATTTCACTAGTTCCACCTGAAGACCTGCGCGGTGAGGTCTTAGAGCTGAAGACCTTAGCCGCTGAGATCTTTGCCTTAGCCTCCAAAACACTCAGTTCTTGCAGGCTCTTAAAAAACTACCCGTGGTCCTGCCACCTCAGGGGTGTTGCATGCAGTCAAGCACCGAGACCCGGCACGTCACAGAACCTGCAGCCCGCTGCCCCTTTCTTAATGAGGGGAAGGGGGTTCAATACCCTGGCACCCATTCTCCTCTTCTTGAAGAACCAAGCCTCCGATCCAGGGCCACCTCATGGGTGCGTAACCTGTGTAGTCGCACAGGGCCCCATGCTTTGTAGCGTTCCCTCCCCCCTACTTGACTTAACACTCAATTGTTGCCATTTTGTACTTCTTAAATAATTTTTAACAAGGGGTCCCACGTTTTCTTTTTGCACTGGCCTTTGAAAATTATGTAGCCAGTCCTGCTCAAATCTCTTACTTACTGTGTAATACACCAACATCATAATATAGTTTCGTTCCCCCCAAAGTTCTAACTTGGGGCTGCTAACGTTGGTGCCCACGGGACTGGGCATTGAAGGTGGAATGGTTGCAGCAGTTGAGTCAGGGAGCCAGTAGAGGGGGCTGCGACTGTGGCGAGCAGGAGCAGGAAACAAGCCGCATCCCAAGGGGCAGCTAGTTCTTAGCTCTGCTAAGTGTTGTCGTGTGGGAATGTGGGCCCAGGGTAGCCAGATCTCACATTTTTTAAAGAAAATCTAGAGATGTACTTTACAAAAAAATGAAGTCATCATGTTTTAAAATATTGGCTCAATTAGTTAAAATGCGGTCAGTGTGGGCCAAACAAAACACATTTGCTTGCCTATTCCTTGGCCACTGGTTTACGACCTTGGCTCAGAGTTTTGAGAACAAAAGCATGTTTCTTAGATTCCTTCCCTATTTCTCAACTAGTCTGACAAATTCTTTCTTTTTCTTCTAGAACACAAAGTACATACAGTTGACCCCGGAAAAATATGGGTCCACTTATATTTGGATTTTTTTCAATAAATACTGTAAATGTATTTTCTCTTATAATTTTCTTAATAACACTTTCTTTTCTCTAGCTTGTTTTATTATAAGAATATTGTATATAATATATATAACATAGAAAATACATGTTAATCTACTGTTTGTTACTGGTGAGGTTTCCAGGCAACTGTAAGCTATTAGTATTTAAGTTTTAAGGGAGTCAAAAATATATATATATATAAAAATTTTCAACTGTGCAGAAGATTGGTGGCCCTAAAACTCTTGCATTATTCAAGAGTCAACTATTGTTAACTCATAGGTGATGCAGAGAAATGGAGAATCCAGGCCTTTGGAACAAAATGCCTGCCTTCATCCTATGTGAAGAAAAAAAAATTTCTTTATTTTGGATAGATCAACAATTATGAAAATAAACCACAAAGTATTTCTCAGTAAGTGATACTGCGTAATAAAATGTTACTGAATTGCCCACTTTCAGTTATTAATATTTTTGATCATGAATAAATAAATAAATATAAATATAAATATAAATATATTTAGAGATGACAAAAAATGAGTGGGGTTCAGTATCTTCTTGGTGTGATGGCCAACACCTGGTCTCCCTTGTCCACTACCTAAGAGGTCCAGGGTAGTTCTGTTACCCTAGATAACAGGATTAGGAGGCAGCTCCTTTCTTCCAGATTCTCATGCATATACTCAGGCTATAGAACTTTGGAGTTCATAGGTTCCTCAGGGATCAGTTTAAATGAATGAAGGAAAGTCTATGCATTATGAACCCCTTAGAGAAATTTCTAAACAGCAAAATGCGTAGCCATTCCACCACAGGACACTTTCCCCCACCCCCACCCTGTCACTTTTCCTACAGATCCTATGTATGTAAGGCTTATTTTTAAATTATTTCTCTACTCTTTCCATCTACCTGCATTGCAAATGTTTCCATATTCTACTCATTAAATTAGAAGAAATGTTCCAGACATTCTAAGACCGTACAATTTCTTTCCTGGCCAAATTCCCTTCTGGCAATACTGCTGTGTATGTTAGTATATAAGAATGTGCACTGCACAAGTTCATGGTGTGTCATTCATATTGTCATTAACGGGGAATGTCCCCTCCTGGAGTTGTGCAGAGTTCAACTTACACAGCTGTACCTGTTGCCATTCCTCTTGGCAACAGCCTTAGGCTTAAGGATAAAGACAGTGACTTCACTGATGAATGTATGGGAAGCTCCTGCTTACCCTTCTACAATGTGCATACACAAAGTCTTTGACGTAGGTACATTGCAACATCTGTTTTCCTTTTTTATTAAAAAATCTTTAATTCCTCTTTGATGTCTTCAGGATTAACTCTGGTTTCCAGTGGATTCTACAAGTGTGAACTAGTCTTATAAGAATCATGCGGATAAGTTTAAACAATAAAGATTCCTACACCTCCAGATTGAAGATTCTGGCTTGAGAGATGGAGGGTGGGACCCAGGAGTCAGGGCTTTCAAGTGCAGCCCCCCCGTGCTCCATCCTACCTGGGTAACTCAGGCACAGCTGTTTTGGGAAACACCTGGCGATCTCCATCATGGACTGCAAAGCTCCACCATCGGGCGTGCAGGCTGGGAGCTGGGAGTAGCACTCAATAAAGGAATCTGCAGCAATGTGGATGGGTTCCAAAGTGTCCTCAACCGTACCCTCACGTGTGATATTATCAATAATTAAAACATACAGACTGCAATTCTAGAAAGATGGAGTATAGAAACTTTCTCCCGGTCCTTCCCACTAAGTACAACTAAATGCTCAACATTATATAAAAAACATAAGATGACTCTGAGAGCTGAAGAGAGGCAGGAGGACCAGCTAGGGCCCTCAGGACCTAAAGAGCAAACACAGTGGTGAGTTCCCAGGGTTTTCCTTTCACCGCGCACATCCCAGACTGGGCACTGGATAAGCTGGCAATCCAGAAATGCCAAGGGGCTCAGACAAAGAAAAAGTCAGCAAAAGCCTGCTCTCTCTAGCCAAAGAACCAGGAAAGAACAATCTAACAAAAGAAAACTTTCAGAAGGTAACAGCTTGTTATAGTGTAACAGGAAATTGACTAGTAATTTCCCTTTAAATATAATTATAATTTGATTATGTTCTGAAAATATAGTGTGAAAGCACCTTCATTTTAAAATGAAAATGAGAGATTCTGGGACTTCTGGTCTAGATGGAGGAGTGGGTAATCACGGCTCACTTCCTTGTACAACCACATCAAAATTATAACCAAACTAGAGTACAGCTATCACCCAGGACAGTCAGAAATCGAGCTGAATGGAAGTCCAATAACTAGGGAATTAAAGAAACCACATCCATCCAGACTGGTAGAAGGGACAGAGGTGCAGAGATGCTGAATGGGCTGGCCCCACACCCATGTGTGGTGGATAAAAATTCAGGAGGGATATCTTGGGAGCAAGGAGTCCCAGCCCCACACCAGGTCCCCCAGCCCAGGGTTCCTGTGTCAGAAAGGTAAGTTCCCATTTTTTGCTACAAAAACCAATGGTTATTGAGTCCCCATCAGTTCCTCTTAAAGAACCCACACATGGACTTACTCAGACTCATCCCCTCTGAGCTCCAGCTTCAGGGTAGCAGTTTAAAAGGCACCAGTGACATATAGGGAGGAACTTAAATGTCTGGCATCAGCCTGAGAACTTGGCGACAGCTCTCTTCTAGTCAGAAAGGTGGGCAGAGGCCATTGTTCCTTTTCTGAGTCCTCCCCCCACAGAGCCACAGAGCTGGCAGGCAGGGCCCCGAGACTCCATCAACCTGGCTTACACTGTTTGCCCCACCCTGAAAGCCCCTGAATCTCCACCCCACTTAATTTATGAGCCCACCCAAGCTGTTAACAGTGGCTCTCCCATACGAATGGTTGGTTTTGGCTCATGCTTCACAACTTCCTAAATTCTCTCAAATAAGCAACAGCTGGCATCAGCAAGTCCCTGGCCCCTATACCTCTTGCTAAGTGGCCCCAGGCCCGGCACTAGTAACAGCCAACCTAGATTCATGGCTTGGCTTCACTTGGGAACGTCCATGTCCAGCACAAGGAGTGACCCTATGCAGATTGCTTTGTAGCTTATGCAGAATGGCCCTGGGCAGAACATAGGTAGGGACTGATCTTGGCCTGCACCACCTGGGAAACCCCAAGGCCAGTGCACCTAGTAGACAGCTATAGACCACTTGAAGCACCACCAGCTGGTCCCTGCACAATCCTCCATGGATGGCAGACACTGATGGTCAGTTGTTACAGCCCGTCCTTGCAGCTTCCTGGCCTGAGTAAGTCCCTCCCATTGACTAGCCAATAGCAATCAAGGATTAACTACAGGAGGAGTGTATACTCAGCCCATGTGAAGGGTGCATTTCGAGTACCCAGCTTGGGTAATAGGGCCCTGTGCACTGGACCCTACAGGACACCAAATACATTAGGCCACACTACGAAGACAGGGAGTCATAGCAGCTCTACCTAATACACAGAAATAACCACAAGGAGGCTGTCAAAATGAGGAGACGAAGGAACATGGTCCAAATGAAAGAACAGATCAAAACTCTAGAAAAATAATTCAACAAAATGGAGAAAAGCAGTCTATCAGATGCAGAGTTCAAAACACCGGTTATAAGGATGATCGAGGAACTTAGTGAGGATCTCAATGGCATAAAAAAGATTCAGTCAGAAGCAAAGGATACACTCATTGAAATAAAGAAAAATTTACAGGGAAAAAACAGTAGAGTGGATGAAGCTGAGAGTTAAATCCATGATTTGGAATATAAAGAAGCAAAAAACCAGAACAAGAATTAAAAATTCTTTCAGAACAAGAATTAAAAAGAATCCCCCCAAACAAGGATAGTGTAAGCAGACTCTGGGACAACTTCAAAAGATCCAACACTCTCATCATAAGGGCGCCAGAAGGAGAAGAGACAGAGCACGAAATTGGAAATCTATTTGAAAAAATAATGAAAGAAAACTTCCCTCATTTGGTGAAGGAAATAGACATGCAAGTCCAGGAAGCACAGAGAGTCTCAAACAAGATGGAACAAAGAGGCCTATTCTAAGACACATCATCATTAAAAAGCCAAAGGTTAAAGAAGAATCTTAAAACCAGCAAGAGAAAAGAAGTTAGTTACCTACAGAGGAGTTCCCAACTGTCAGTTGATTTCTCAAAAGAAACTTTGCAGGTTAGAAGGGACTGGCAAGAAATATTCAAAGTCACAAAAAGCAGGGACCTACAGCCAAGATTGCTCTACCAGCAAAGCTATCAGTTAGAATAGAAGAGCAGATAAAGAGCTTCCCAGACAAGAAAAAAACTCAGGGATTTCATCATCGCCAAATCATTATTATATAAAATGTTAAAGGGACTTATTTAAGAAAAAGATCAAAACTATGAACAATAAAACGGCAATAAATGCATATCTATCAACAATCTAAAAAACAAACAATAGACAGAATCATGCATACGAAGAGTGTTTTGATGTTTGCCAGGTGTGAAAGGGGTTTGAGGGGGAATGAGTGAAGAGGGGAGGCAACTAAGAAGTACAAATTTATAGTTAGAGAAGAGTCATG
>PVKM010005931.1:10000-46057 GCA_004027735.1 Carollia perspicillata | reverse complement strand
ACTTTCAAACATGGTAAGTACTTGTATTGTAAACTAATGTATGCCAAGTAAATTAAAAATTAGTGTTGCAGGTACTATGAATATGTGTCTTTGCTTTTTAAAAACAACTAGTGTTTAAATACCTTTAATGTTTTTATAAAATTTTGGTCATATACTTAAATAATGGCGACAATGGTAAAATATCTAGGAGAAAAAAATTATAATAAATTTTTATTATAAATAAAACTTTTAATGTGAACTTTCAATGGTATGCTAATCATGCTTCCCCTTTCAGTTGTATTAGGAGGATTGGAATTTATACACTCAATAACCAGAAAAGTATCACCAAGGGTCAGACTGGAGAAGCATGTCTGTCTCCATTTTTTGTTGTCACTCCTACAGTGATTTGAAGACATTTTTCTTATGTTTTTGCTGATTTCTTGTGCCAAACATTGCTTTCGAACACAGACACTTCAGAAATGAATACTATAAACTGCATGTTTCTGGGCACATGCACACATTTTACAGATACAATGAAAGCTTTAACAACAAGCAATGGAAAATACAGAAATGGCTAAGTCTCCTGCCAGTTTAAAACTTTACTAAACAGACTTATTGTGAGTCTTAAAGTTAAACTATTTTTGTTACTTGACTCAAGTCTTATTATCTTTCTGAAACATGGAGGAAACGTGAATCTTTCACAAACCAAACTAACGTCACATTTGCTTTATTTGTGGTTTTCAAATGTTTTGGGCAAAATTCCAGAGACACTGATGGATTTTATGCATTTAATTCATGTTAAACTGGACTTGTGATTTATACAGTTACAGTATGCTTGAGTTTTTTCCCTCTGAGTAGTGGCCAGAAATATTGTTAATTTATTGATTTCTTTGCAGAAAGTGAATTATGTATTGTGTGAAAACAGTAAAGTAGCTGCAATGAGTTATACAGATATATTTGATATCTTATGAAAAAAGGATAACACAAATAAAGATCACTTTTTTCCTTGCATCAGATCATACATGTGACAAATGTTTCTTCTCATTAAACAATTACAGTATAATTAAAAGGGAAATGAGACAATGAACTGCTCTAGCCGCGTAAGCTTTTTCTGCAGCTGTATATAAACTACTATAGGCATATCTTCCTTTTGTTTTTATTAAAATAAAACATAGTCACTTATAGTAAAATGGAATTTATCTTCTTCATATGAGAATAAAAAACTATACAAATATCTCAGTTAAAGAGATATTTATATATTTACAATAAGTTCCTTGATCAATAAACTCTAGTTGGATCATTTATATGAACTTAAATACTCTGTTTTCCTTTAAATAAATACAGCAAATGATTTAGTAAAAGCATACAATCCACTCTTTAGTACATGTTACCTATAGTTATAAAACGACAATGTGTAAATTGTGTTATAACTACATGTTTGTTTATTTTATGATATGCAAACATTTTCTTCTGATGATTGAAAAGCATTTGTGAAAATGGTAACAGATTTTAAAGGTGACACCATGCTTTCTTGAGGTTGTGGTTCCTATCTCTTTTTCCCTAGCCGCAATTCTCCTATGTGTCCATTAGAGAAATTTTTTTTCAAGTTAAGTAAACTGGGCATCTGATTTATGAAAAGGCAATCAGATATTTTTTTCTCTGGACATACTGTCTTCTCTCATACTTCCCCACTGAATAAATTTACCCACACATGATATTTAAGTCATTTACTACCATAAGTCACATGTAGTTCGCAGAGTTTTTGCTAGGTGAGGGTGTTGAATTCTAACCACTAGTTCCCTAGAAGGTGTCATGAAATTCTATTGCTTTTACTAGGAGAAATGCACTGTGTTACCCACATTCTTTGTAATAACTACAAGTAGTTGACTTAGGCCCTATTGCAATCTCTGCTGATCACTTTTTCACAGAATCAACAAATTTGTCTCTAAAAAAGCTACCTTGAACATCAATTGCCATTATATCCCAAATAACTAACACATCACTGCATACCTTGGAAAAACATCTGATACTCATTATTATTTTAGGCATAAATTCATTATGTAAGTTGTTCTTATATAGGTTTCTCCTCCTGCCTGTAAAACTAATAAAACTATCAAAATACTTGTAAAATATCATGATTTTAGTGATATAAGCTACCTAAAAATATTAGTGCCACAAAGGATTTGGAATAGAACTTTCTATGAATGAATGACTAACATGGCAAAAATATCCTTTTTTCTGAATCTCGAAATCATGTTCAATGAAAGAAACTAGAGAAAATGAGTACATGGTATATATGATGTTCCAAAACAGGCAAAACTAGGATAGAGTGATAGAAATTAGATTAGTGGTTCCCTGGTATGGCAATTGGGATTAACTTGGAACTTTGAGGAGTACTAAGAAATACAGTTTGTTTTCAGTGGCCGTTACATTGAATATATAGAAGATAAAATATTGTACTTTAAACTTCAAAGGTATGCATCCCCTTGTATGTAAATATACCCACATAAAACTGGCAAAGAATAATTAGTTTACAATGTCAATGCAAGAGCTCAGTGAAAAGGCACAACAATTCGCTAAAATAGGGCATTTAAAAAGTAGAATTAACTTTGGAAAGATTTCCGATAACCTCCCGATTAAAGGACCTAACAGCTGAAAATACAGTCCAATCAAATACACAGTTTCAAACTCCTCAAAATTCAGTCTAAAACTTAGTGCATTACTATTCACTTAATAAATGCCAGCTTTAATTTAGTTATAGAAAACACTTCTCCAGTAAGTAAATGTGTTGTTTTTTATTTACTGTTGTATTTTATTGAATTTACTGGGTGATATTGGTTAATGAGATGATATAGGTTTCAGATATGCGATTCTATAATACATCATCTGTACATTTTGTGTATTGTGTGCTCAGCGCCACTAGTGAAGTTTCCTTCCACGGCCATTTACCCCTCTTCACCCTCTTCTACCTCCCTCCACTCCCTTTCTGAAACTCCGGTGACCACCGTAGTGTTCACTGTGTCTACGGGTTTTGTTTTGCTTTTTTCCTTTGCTTGATCCATTCACCTTTTTTCCCCCGTCCCCCAACCACCTTCCCTGCTGACAGCCGTCAGTCTGTTCTCTGTATCTATGAGTCTCTTTCTATCTTGTCAGTTTATTTTGTTCATTGGATTTCACATGTAAGTGAAATCATATGGTATTCGTCTTTCTCTGATTGGCCTATTTTACTTAGCATAACATTCTCTAGGTCCATCTACACAGTCGCAAAACATAAGATTCCTTTCTCTTTTTATGGCTGAGCACCATTCCATTGTGAAAATGTACCACAGCTTTTTTATCCATTCATCTACGGATGGGCACTTGGGCTGCTTCCAAGTCGTGGTGATTGTGAATAATACTGCAATGAGCTTGGGGTGCATATATGCTTCTGAATCAGTGTTTTGGGATTCTTTGGATATATTCCCAGAAGTGATATCTCTGGGTCATAAGGCAGTTCCATTTCAAATTTTCTGATGAAACTCCATACTGCTTTTCACAGTGGCTGCACCAGTCTGCATCACCACCAACAGTGCACCAACGTTCCCCTTTCTCCACATGTTTTCCAACACTTGTCATTTGTTGATTTATTGATGATAGCCATTCTCACAGTTGTGAGGTGATATTTCATTGTGGTTTTAATCTGTATTTCTCTGATGATAAGTAATGTTGAACATCCTTTCACATGTCTATTACCATCTGTATGTCTTCTTTGCAGAAGTGCCTATACTTGTCCTTTGTCAATTTTTTAAATGGATTGTTTGGCTTTTTGGTGTCGAGTTTTGTAAGTTCCTTATAAATTTTGGATAATAAGGCCTTATCAGATGTATTGGTGAGTATGTTCTCCCATTCAATGGGTTGTCTTTCAAATAATATCTATTTTTGATGTCTTGACTTAAAAATTATCTGAGAGTTAAAAATTGAACTATTGATCAGCTTCTCTCATTAAATAATCAAGTTCTTCTGATTCTGTATAATAAATCAACATGAAAACAATTATGGAAGAATATGTCATGAGCAAGCTGTTTCCAGAGTAGCCACAGTGTTTGATGGAGTTGGCACTGTCCTACTCCAGAGGGCGCCATTCCCTTGCACGTTTCTGTGTACAGCCACCACCACCCCCCCTGCCCCCCCACTTTCCACCTCAGACTTTTGGAGGCACCCAACCTGGGTGGCCTTCTGGGTTACTTTAAATTTATTATTCCTTAAGAATACTTGAAAATGTATTGGCAAGATTGTTTAACTTCCTTTTAGCATTAAGGGAATACATGCCAATTTATTGGAAAAAATGCTTTTTAATTTATAATGTGAAAAATTTAAATTTCTGTTTGAAATTCAAAAATATATTATTTGACCATGAGGCTACAGTTATGAAGAATCCGGTGGGGATTTTTTACATTTAAAAAAATTTTGCAATCGTGACTTTTAATAATGTTTGCCAGGCTTGACCATATTTAATTTTTTTCTTTTTACATAAAGTCTGGTTTGGTAATATTTCCCTTTTGGCTACTTTTCATTTACATTGAAAAATATAACTAAAAAATTAGAGTGACAGTATGTTAACATTAAGGAACTATGCCACCCAGAATCTTTGTCAGAAAATTGAGAAGATGCCAGTACAGTTAGAGGGCAATAGAGTCAAATCTTATAGAAAATATAGTTGAAGGAAACCTCTAGAGGTTATCTTTCTGCTTCATCCTGCTGGCTTCAGGCACACCTTACCTAAACTATTGTAGGCAGATGGGTATCTGGACTGTTTTTAAAGATTTTGGGGGAAGTAATTCCATAATCTCTTAATATCCTTCTTTATATCTAATCTATCTGTTCGTTTAATTTACTTTATCTTGGGCATACAAGGATAGTGTTACCCTTTACAATGTAATTCATCATAACCTTGATAATTGAGGTAATGTTTACATAAAAAAAGGAAAGATGACAATCTCTCCAGACAAGAAAGAATATTGGCATTATAATTTAATAGGGACTTTAACGGTCATTGTCAATGTAAAAAAAAAGAATAAACTTGTAAATTTTGAGAGCAACTGGAGTCAAAGATCAAATTCATTTTGTAATATAAGAAGATAATGCCACCTTTAGCGGGGTATTTAACCTGTTCTCATAATGGAAGAAAAAATGTCCACATCCAAACATGGATAAAATCTTTGCACAACAGTTGTTATAATTACAGCAGCTACTTCAGAGCTCTACATAGAATTGTGGTTTTCCCTGCCTTCACATTTAGTGTTCGGCACTGTTTGTGCTGCAGTGTATAGCATACCTCTAAGTCTACCTACACATCGTCACCCTTCTAATTATTAGGGTTAATAGATAAAGATAAACTGAAATATATTAATTTATTTCCAAATGTTTAAAATCAAAAGACCTAGTATATCTGCTTTTCCCAAAATTTCCTATAATTTTAAGAAATGCACATTATTCTATAATTTCAGAGGTATCATTATGAAATAAAGGTATTAAAATCATGGTAAGTTGTTGGTAAATTTGTGAAGTCTTTTTGTAAGCAGGTAAATTAGTAAACTGTATGTTTTTTTCAGTTATAATAAATTCCCTCATTTGAAACTTCTTACTTGTTTAGAATTTGTCCAGCCAGTCAATATAAATTAGTGAAATTAGATGGATGGAGACAAAAATAACAATAAAAATACAATCCAAATTTATTTTTATTGTATAAATTGTACAGAAATGTTAGATATTTTATTTTACTTTTAGCTAAATGGAAGCAAATATATTAACTATTACATAATTTCATGATTGAAAACTCCTTTTATAATTCATTATTCCTTTGGTTTGGATCCCAAAAAGTGTTTCCTTCTTTTCAGTTCTAGTGTCAACATTTGCTTTTGTGTATTCCATTATAAGGCATCTTGTAATTGTAAACGATGCTTAGTTTTCTTCAGTGCACTATGGGAAACAGATGTTCTCAAATATAGCTACTTCCAAACATGTATAGAATCTGTGCACCAGAGCTTCTATATTCTGCAGCACTCTGGTTTCAGTGTCACTGTTTTTGGATTTTAAAAACTGTTTTACATGCTAGTTCAGCAGTAAACCATTTGCAATTTTCATTCATGCTTTTTCTCTCTCTCTCTTTAAGAATCTGGTCATTAAAGACAGACTTTGGGAAATGTATTTCAGGCATCCCTTTTGTCTCTGTAGAATGGCCTTAGCATAGGAAAATAAGCCAAATGTTCAGTGCCATTTTCCATCCCCAGAGATAAAATTTCTCTAAGAATGAGTTCCTCAAATGATACATTTGTGTAATCAGGGAAAAATACTGCAAAGACATTTAAACAATTTTGATGCTTAAAATATCAACTGCAAAAAGTCAAGTTTTAATTGGGTTTTGCTGGTGACAGGTGGTAACTTCCCTGAATGTTGAGAATGAGTGTTTTTTTTTTTTTTCAGTTCCGCGTGGTGCATGTATGTGTGTGTATGGATTTACATCTTCAGCACCAGGCCATATCAAGCTACCAACCTCTATGTAGTACAGCTGACTAAAAACTAGGCCTCCACTTTATCAGGCAAAGCATCAGAACATTAGTGGTTCAAGACATGGGAGCAAATCTGGGGGAAATTCTTTGTACTCTGTTCATGGTGTATTTCATTGTTAACATTTTTAGCTCAAAGAGATCTCAAGTGATGCAGTGAACACATGTAAAATTTCTGTCCTAGTAAATCCTTGCTGCTTTATATTTAAGTTTCATACCACTGCAAGACCAATACTCTCACTCATGTTCATCGATTAAATGACTGCATTCACCTCTTCAGGATTTTGCTCACAAAGTACATAATTTTCAAAATTTGTGCTTGTCATTGTACTATGCACCAAAGTACTTCGGTGAGATCAAAATTCCAGTTGACAGCATGAACAACACAGCCAAATATGTATTATTTTTGTGTTTAGGCTTTTATCGGCTTTCATAAAATGCTTGAAAATACTTAAACATTTTCACATCCTTTGTCCTGTAAGAACTCAAGTCTATGTTCTACACTGTGAACTGTATTTCTAGCTAGATTTCCATTTGCAAATACTTGTTCCTTTTTTAAAGTATATTGTATTGATTATGCTATTACGGTTGTCCCAATTTTTTTCTCCCTTTTCTCCCCCTCCTTCTTGCACCATCCCTCTCACCCTCCAGCACCCCCCTCCCCCCCATTGTTTCTGTCCATGGATCGTACATACAAATTCTTTGGCTTCTCCATTTCCTATACTATTCTTAATCTCCCCCAGTCAGTTTTGTGCATACCTATTCTGCTTATTATTCCCTATACCTTTTCCCTTCATTCTCCCCCTTCCCCTCCCCACTGATAACCCTCCATGTGATCTCCATTTCTGTGATTCTGTTCCTGTTCTAGTTGTTTTCTTAGTTTTTGTTTTTTAGATTCAGTTGTTGATAGTTGTAATTTTGCTGTTCATAGTTTTTGATCTTCTACTTCTTAGATAAGTCCTTTTAACATTTCATATAATAAGGGTTGGGTGATGATGAACTCTTTTAACTTGACGATATCTGGGAAGCATTTTATTTGCCCTTCCATTCTAAGTGATAGCTTTGCTGGATAGAGTAATCTTGGATGAGGTCCTTGCCTTTCATGACTTTTGAGTATGTCTTTTCAGTCCCTTCTTGCCTGTAAGGTTTCTTTTGAGAAATCAACTGAGAGTCTTACGGGAACTCCTTTGTAGGTAACTCTCTCCTTTCCTCTTGCAGCTTTTAAGATTCTCTCCTTATGTTTAATACACTTGTTCCTTTTTGAGACTCATAATTCCTGTTATCTTCTATAGGCACTTCTTTATGAACTTGTCGACTGGAAAAGGCTTTGATGCCAGAGCAAGTTTATTTGTTTCTGTTAAGACACATTTACATTTTATTGCAGCACCATGTGCATTACTAGTGTTTTCATGTGAGCCCTGTTTAAATATCAGTGTTTTTCAGTTAATTAGACTTTATTACCATTTTCTCATATATTCATCATAATTATTCTAAAATGTCTATTAGTGAATTAATTGGTATTCTTTCACATAGATATATGAGTATATTAAACACATAGAATATTTAATGTTTCCATAAATAAATGTATATCCTCATTTTTCATGAAACATGAGACCCTCTTGCCTTACCTAATATTTGCCATATGGATAAAAGAAAAAAAAATTCCTCAGTTCTACCATAAAAAAATAATAGTTCAAGCACTGTCATTTGAGATAGTTGCCACTTAGCCTCAGTTGTAGGGAGACAGTAGGGAGTGGTGGGGACTACGGGATTGGAGACATTGTGCTGTTTAAGAGGGTGAGCCACAACCAATTTTTATTACATTGATGCCACATCAGAATTTGGGCATTGTTTTCAAGTGACCTGGTACATGGAATTATATTGAGCTACCCTGTCAATGTTAAGGTAACTAAAAACAAAATAGCTGGAGGCCAAATTTGGCTCCTGGTGGCTCCACTTTAACACATTATTATTGATTTTTATTTTTATTTTGATCTGTAATAAATTATCCAGCTTTATCACCTGGTTTTACTACTGGTAAAGCCAGTAGCTTGGTTTTCTTCCAATTTGCATCTCACTATTAAAAAGAGAATAATACTGTCTTAAGAGAATATTTTGCTTTTGTTCATAATATAGAGAAAAATCTGTTTTAGACTTATGAGGAATTTTTCAAAACATTTTGAATATGTTATTGTTACAAGGAGGCACTCTGGAGTTCAATGACTTTGGGTTCAAAAACAGCAAGAGCAACAGCCACCACCTTTGGTGTCTTAATGATCTCATCTGTAATTCCAGAATGGAATAATTTCTACTAATGTAATTGTTATGGCAATCAAGTGAGGTAAACATTAATATCTTAGGATACTTTTTTCACATTTTAAAAAACATAGGCTTTATTTATTTAGTGCAGTTTTAGGTTAACAGCAAAATTGAGCAAAAAGTACCATATATAGAGTTTCCATATACTTCTGCCCTCAAACATGCAAGCCTCTCTCTACCAATTCCCACCTCGGATTAGTAGAGTTGTTACCACCCACAAACCTACATTTACAGGTCATTATGACCCACAGTTCTTAGATTACATTAGGGAGCATATTTGGTATTGTAGTTCTATGGGTTTTGAAAAACATATGATAATGTGTATTCACCATCACAGTATTATATAGACTAGCTTCCCTGCCTAAAAAATTTTCACCTACTGATCCTTCCTCTCCCTACCCCCTGGCAACCACTGGTCTTTTTTCTGTCTGTATCTTTTTGCCTTTCCAGACTGTAGTAGTGTTGGAATCATTCAACACTTTCAGGTTGTCTTCTTTTACTTAATAATGTGCACTTAAGGTCCCTCCATGTCTTTTCAGGGCTTGGAGTTTATATACTTTTAGTACAGAATAACGTTCCATTTTCTGGATATCTGGATAATTATTCACCCACAGAAAGATATCTTGGTTGCTTCCAAGTTTTGGCAATTATAAAATGAAGCTATGTAAATATCCACGTGCAGGTTTTTGAATGGATGAATGCTTTTAACCCATTTGGGTTAATACTCAGGAGTGTGATTGCTTGATCATATGGTAACAGTATGTTTAATTTTGTATAAAACTGCCAAATTGTTTTCCAAAGTGGCTGTAACATTTTGTATTCCCATCAACAATGAATGAGAGTTCATGTTGCTTCAGATCCTCATCAGCATTTGATGTCAGTATTCAGGTTTTCAATTTTAGAGCATCTAGTGGCATCTCCTTTTAATTTGCATTTCACTAATGACTAATGGTATTGTGCATCTTTTCGTATGTCTAGTTGCTATCTCTATATCATCTTTGGTGAGGTGTCTATTCAGGCCTTTTGCCCATTTTCATCGTTTGCTTCCTTAATGTTGAGTTGTAAGAATTCTTATATATTTTGGACTTCTTTTTTAATCATTTGTGTCTTTTGGCTTATATTCTCATTTCCTTGATAGCAGATGTTTTTTAATTTTAATGAAGTATAGCTAATCAATTTTTTCTCTCATAGATTGTGCTTTTGGTTTTGTATCTAAAAAGTCATCACCAAATGCAAAGTAATCTAGATTTGTTTTCCTATGTTATCTTTCAGGAATTTTATAGTTTGACCTCTCATGATGGAGACTGATGATCCATTTTGAGTTAGATTTTGTAAAAGGTGCAAGGTCTGTGATTAGATTTTTTTTGTTTGTTTTGCATGTGAGTGCCCAGTTGTTCAATCTGTTGAAAAGATTATTTTTCCCTCCATTGTATTGCTTTCGCTCCCTTGTCAAAGATCAGTTGACTATGTGTATATAGATTTGTTTCTGGGCTCTCTATTCTGTTCCATTCATCTACTTGTCATTCATTCATTCATTCATTCATTCATTCATTTATTTGCCTTACCACACTGATTTGATTATTATAGCTTTATAGTAAGTCTTAAGGTAGATAGTGTCAATTGTCTGACTTTGTTCTTTTTCATTGATATACTATTGTCTATTTTTGGTCTCTTTCTCTCTCTCCATACAAACTAGAGAATCAGTTTGCTGTTAGCCATGAAATAACTGACTGGAACTTTGGTTGTAATTGTGTTGAACAAGAATTGACCTTTTGACAATGTAGAGTCTTCCTATCTATGAACTTTGACTATCTCTCCGTTTATTTGAGTCTTTGATTTCTTTCATCAGCATTTTGTAGATATTGTACGTGTGTTGTTGTAGTAGTATAGCACAGACAAATGCCATATTTCCTATTTTCATTCCTATTTCACAACCTACTAATGTATAAATTTGGGAAAGTTATTTAACTTTTTTGTTTCTGTGTTTCCTTGATTATAAAATAAGAATGAATTAGCTCATTGAGTTGTTAAAAATTAAACATATAAAATAATGCCTAGTACCTGGTTAGCAATATGTAGCTACTAAATATTGTATTATTTCAGTTATCTCTTAAAATAAATTAATTACAAAATAAAAATAAAGAATATATAATTTTTTATATAAGCAATATGTGCTCACCACAGAAAAATAGAAACAAGAAAATTTCATCATGATTCTGCTGTCCAGAGATAACCGCTATTAATATTTTAGTGACTTTGCATATTTTTTCCTCAATTCACAACATTCTGGGGTCTTCTTTTATATAGTCATGTTCCTATTACACATAAAACCTCGCATCCTGGCACTTTCTTTTTCCCTTGACATTATAACAAGGATTTGTCCATTGAAAAATTAGCACTCTTAAAATAGATGGGAAATAGTCCACTCAATAGTTTTTTTATTAAACCTGTCATTGGCCATTTAGATTATACCCATGTTCTGTTACTTTAATAACCTTAATTGCTTATCAAAGCTTGTTTCTTTAGAACACTTAGAATACCTGATATGTATTTGCCATATACCCAAATAATAAATAATAATTTATATTACATAAGCATGAATATTAACCAAATCAATTAAATAAGTGTGGGTGTATAAGTACAATGAAAATTTCAAATGGGGAGGCTTTATATAAACATGACAGATATCATTGTGTATTGATTCAGGGCAGTGCACCTGTGCATATGAAATTGGTTATATGACAACTATCCTAGCTAAACCTCCAGAAGATTAAATATTATATATTTAAAAATGCATATGAATATACATACATCTTCAATTTCATGAGGTACACATGAATATTAATACCATTAATTTATATTCACAATATCTTTAAGTTATACTTTCATAAAGAACTGGGGAAGGCAAGTTTAATCTGTTTATATGTTTAACTTCAAGTATAACCATCTTTAATAGAAGTAAGCTTGATTGCATTATGATGGACAATTATGACGTTAAAATTCTAACAGCAGGTTATAATGACTTGTAAAGGTAAAAGGAGCCTTAGAACTCCTTTTCTGACTTCTCGAGCTTTCTACCACCAAACAAATAGTTCTTTGTCTCTAACTTCCCACTGTCTTCTTCTCAAACTCAATCCCTGAACTATGGGTTTTCCTACAAAACAAGTCATACTACTGCCTCATAAACATTGTTCTTATTTAAACTTAGTGGAGGAAATAAAGCTTTCAATCACTGTTTCTGGCTAGAGTAAGATAACTGATAAGATACCAATGAGTTGATACCATTTTAACTAAAGACAAAGAAATTGATGCTTCAGATAATTTGTGCAGAATTATATCCAAGAAATGTACACTTTCATTGAGATTCTTGAACCATTGAAATTGTTTCAAAGAGCCACAATTCAAATACGAGCCATTTGATTCTCAGAACAGACAAATGCCTTAAACAAAATCATGTCTCTCAGAGTCTACTCTGCTACCAATTTCCAATGACGGGTTTTTAGTAATTCAAGTATACCAAAAATTAATTATTTAAAATAATAAACAATAATGAATGAATTTATAATGAAGGGAAATGAATAACAAAGAAAGCAAGTTGGAGGTTAAATTATAGGTACCACCAATTTTTATAAAACTAGCACACAGCATTGTTCTAGATGTTGGTTTTATGCCATTCTATTGTTGTCAGTGATCATGTTTTTATTTGTTTAGGCATAAAAGTAATCTATCTTTATATAAAGAGGTTGGGATTTCCCGTATATTTTTGAAGAGTTGGCTCAGTGAGATAAACAGAAATGTAGAAAACTTGGGCCAATCCTCATAGTACACATCGGAACTGGAAAATGCTAAATTCATTATTGGTTCCCAATTATCACTATCCTTCAAAAATAAAGCACAGTTTTAAGGAGCCTTAGAATTATCCCGACCAAATCAGTGCTATCAACGCAATGGATAAAGAGTCAGCTGTGAGCCTTTACGTGGTTAGCATTTTGTGTTTGAACAGTAAAATTAAGGTGGAGTTCTTAATGTCAGCAATTTTATTGAACAGGGTAGGGACACACTGGCATTTCCAAAGCTCTAAAAATTAGGAGTTTGCTCCATCTTTTTCTAAAGAGTAGGAAGTATAATACAATTCCTACAAAGTAGGCTTTATACAAAGCACTAACTTTTAACCTAAATGCATTTATCTCTTAGTACATCAAGTTCTTAATTGCCAAGCATATATTACCAAACTGAAATTGAAGATAAATGAATATTTTATGTGTAGTCTCCAAAGGGATAAGAATTAAAAATTAAATTAAAAGGCACTTGCCAGTGTTTTAATTTGCTTGTTAAAAAAGCAAACACAAATATTTGATGCTGACTGTATTTTAAATTCCTCAGATCTAATTCAATCTTAGTAGCAGTAATTTGTAACTAAATAGAATTTTCTTGCATCTTACCAGGATGTAATGCTGACAACAACAAATGGTAACTTTTTTTTACTTCTTCATTCACTTTTGCTCTTATATCATTTGAAATGCTCTTGGGTAGGAAAAACAACGAACACTTTTTGAATATTTATGATGTGCTAGGCATTCTTCTGAATATTTTACACATAGTATATCGTCTAAACCTCATTAGAACCCTGTGAAGTAGGTTCTATAAATGTTCCTACTTTATAGAACAGAAGACTGAGTCACTGACACTACGTGACTTGCTCAGGATCATGCAGCTGGAAAGTGGCAGTCTGGGGTAGGAAGCTGTACTCGCGTATTATCTACACAATATTATAATGTAGTGAAGTCTCGAAGTATATATGTGTTCAGGTCAAGTAGCTTGGCAGTTTTATCTCACTCTTATGGATCTGGAATATGTTTCAATGCATTCTAAATACTTTAATGACCCCAAGATAAAATGATGAGATTTAATTATATGGAGGGCCTTTAAAAGTTACTTTCATAGAGGACAAAAACTGAATTTTCTTTTAAAACATCAAAAAGAATGAAAGAAACATCACAGGTTACATCACCTTATTTAATACCTCTGAATAGGAAATTAAATAATCCATGAAATAAATATTACATGTGCTAAATCCATGTAATAGGATTGTTTTCCATGGGTTCTTCTGCATTTTTTAAAAATTCCTTCTAAAGTACTGCATTTATCCCAAGTTAGTCCAACCCTTCAAGGCCCTCTTCTGTGGTTATCTGCCATGTGTTCGTTTCAACTAGAAGGTAATATTTAACCTTGTTCTAGGTGCCTTAAGAAAACCCCAACATGTCAATTACAGTGAGCTTTCAGTTATCTGTGGTCACAGGACAGAGACCATGCAGCAAGAAAAATTTAAATCCAGGAAGAATCAGAAATTTTGATTTTGCCATTATTTTTTTCCTCCATCAATAATTCTTTCTTATTTGAATGGAAAATAAGTAGGAAAATAAACTCTATCAAATATCCGTTTTCATTTGTTGTAATTTCTCTGATACACTGGTAAAAATGGTGAAAAGATTAATTTGTATATAAAATATCCAAAACATTCCAAAAACTGAGGAAGGTAATCTATACGTCGAAGTTCTATTACTTATTTGTTATTTAAAAGATTGTCATATGAATTTAAGGAACTTTACGAAGTTAGATTACCTGAATTTTCCCGAGAAAATGCTGTGCCCGTAATTTTAAAAGTTTTAGATTAATTTTTTAAAAGATTTGGTTAGGTCACCAGTCACTGGGCTTGTGCCACCCAGTGACATCAGCACCTCCACTGACATCTGCAAGATCCCTTCAGCCTGGAACCTTGTAGCCAATCAGAGTTGATGATACCGTATTAATGGTTCTGTAAGAGAATGAAAAAGATGGCCTTCATTTTGATGAAAGCTGTAAAGTAGCTATTGTGCTTGTTTGGTATTGCAAGGCCCAAATGTATTATTTATGCAATTTGTCTTTTGAAAGAAAAACTGAAAGAGCAGATTTCATTTTACAGCATTCAGTCAAAGCTATTGTCTCATGAATGTGAACATTTCTGCATTTTATTTCCTTAGAGTATAGACAGCATTTTTCAGAGATCATCTAAGTAGGGATTTTAAAAGTTTAAAAACTGCTTTTCAAATAGGCAGGCCTTAATGACTGGATCTATTGTTCATGCTGGTAGATAAGCTAAATCAACAGTTGCCACGTGAGAACTTGTGTCTAGTTGGAGGCTTAATTCAAGGTCATAGTTAGCCATAAAGATTTTCTGTTTGTTTTAGGATACAAGAGAAAAGTCAGTAATTTTCTCATAAAGTAAGTGATCAAGAACAAATATATTGCACAATAATTTAATATTTAAAACATATCGAGTCTATTTTGTTTAAGCATTTTGTTCTGTAATTGTTATATGGTAATTTTATTTTAAAAAATACGATCAAATCTAAAAAAAGTATGAAGACAATAATCTACTTATAAAAAAATCACAAAGGCAAAGACACATTTTAATCAAAAAAAGGTTTAAAATAATAAAATTACATAATAATTTTCTTGGTGATTGTGTATCCAGTATGCTGTGTTTAACCAGGAAAGATATTTCAGGCAAACTTAATCACTTCGAAACAACCTTGGAAGCGATCGGGTCACTAGTGTCTGTGCGCCATTTTGAAAATGAAGAGATGAAGCGACTTGGATCTGAACTTTCAAGGTCACAATGGCTTTTAGTATGAAATTCACTTCTTCAGGATCTGGTAGGCTTACACCACAGCAAAGCCTGGACTAGTGGAATCTTTTGGTTCTGATGTCACCTGGTTGGTGACCCTTCTAATGTAGGTGGAAAGAATATAGTATTTCCACATTTGGTAGTTTTTATTGTAATTTTGACTCTACAATAAATGAAAATTATTTTAGACTATCTCCCTTGTTTGCTTCCTTTCCCATTTTTGCTATTTCTACTATGTGAACAAAAGCCATCAGGAAAGCCTATTTTCACCTTTATTATGCTCGTTCTACAAACACTGATTAGTATTCATTATGAGCCATAATCTGGTGAGGATTTCCTACCTCTGTAGAGGTTACACTCTAAAAAACATAAGCAGTCATGTAAGTAAATATTTAAACAAATTTTTAGGGGTTGTGAGAAAAACATGTGCGTACTTAAATGGGGTACACAGGTCAATAACACTTAGGGGCAGACATAAAAAATGAGACAGTTCTTAGACCTTGTAAACATAAGTATTTGCATGAGTCCATTTCCATTATTAAACAGATTTTTTAATTTCACTTTGAACATCAGAATCTGATAAGTTTATACCGATAGACTCTTTCCCATGAGTTAGATTAACATGATGTCTCTGCATAGTTAATATTAAGACTGTGACCCTACACTGACATTCATGGGAAAGGTTTGCGCGATACAAGCAACTGTGGGTCTTTTGTCTCAAGCTAAATTCCTAAGTTAAAACTAGGCATGGGTGCACTGACATCTCTACCAGGCTGATCACCATCAGAAATACACCTAGCTATTTCAGGCAAGTTTTCCAAAAAGAAGCATTTATAGTATCTCTTGTTCCCAGTTTGATTATTAGAGAGGCGAAGCCCAGTCTTGTCTAGAACTTGGTTTAGTTAAATTTATAAGCATTCAGAAACACCTATTGCAGTTTAAGAAACAATGTTTGATTTATGCAGAGTTATAAAGAAGATAAAATTTCTTTGGCGAGCGTACCATAACCTGTCTATAGGCTCTCATACATTATGAACATGCCATGGTCATTGTTCTCAATTAAAGAAAGAAATATAACCATCAGGATGCATGACAAATATTTCTTCATCCCAAATGGAATGGTGCAAGAGGAGTAAAGATAGAAAGCAGAATCAGAAGGCATCATGGAATCCACACTACTCAGTCTATGCTGTTAAGCATTTAAGTTTACACAGAGCAGCAATGTGCTGCAGCAGTCACATTCCAAAGTGATTTTTCTGCAATCAGAGTTTCATTCATTACCCAATTTTCATGCAACTCCCCTGGCATTTGAAATATGTTTCAAGGTAGACTCCCCAAGGGCTTTTCTCCTCCCATAATAACTGATCTGCAGTGTCCAGAGATAGATCTAAATATCTTTGGTGCAAATTACTTGAGGTCTGCAGAGCATGATTCTCTGTCATCTTCATCACATTTCACACCTACAGAACTGATAACAGATTAATATCGAGGCTGAAAATATTTCATCAGCGTCTCTGGCTAAGGCATCTTGCATTATTTTATCTGGGGGCACCAATCAAAGGAGGAGGAGGCCCAGAAAAATTTATTTGCACTTGGAGAGCAGAAAGAAAAAAAAACGGATTTCCTTTAGTATTATGAGAAAGGGGACGAAGCTGGTCCTGGCAAAGTTCTCTGCTCCGATTATGTATACACTTTTATTCAATCATTGTATCGCTCCGTGTCTGACATTTGGTCAATAGTGCAATCTACCACCGATCAGAATAAAACAGCCACCCCAGAGCACCTTGGAATTTCATTAGTTTCCTTTCAATGTAGTCCTTATAACTAGATGTTTATTTGGAAACACAAATTTAAAGTTCAATTCTGTGCCTTGTCAATATTAGTAAAAAGTCAAGGATCCCAGACATTACTGTAAACCTAATTTTTCCCTTACTTATTTGTTCGTTTATTTATTAATTCATTCAGTAGGAGCAAAGCCGTTGAGAAAATGTCAGTAGAGCATAAGAATGAAATATGAAAAAATTAAAATTGAAATAAAAATGATTGGAGATAAATTTTACTGGTACAGAAGACTTATTTCTTCAATATTCTGGGTTATAAGTGCAAAAATACTTAGAAAAATCATTTTACACATGTAATTAATTTTTTTCTGTTGTACAATGCAATAGATGTTGAAAGTAAAGATTGGTGGTAAAATGGTGATATTAACACATAATGTCATTAATTACAAGAAAAGAGCACAATGTGATATACAGAAGTGGGTTTGGATTTATACAGAACCATGTGTAAATAGTGGCTCAACCATATATTAGCTGTTGGCTTTGACATAAGTTTTATCTAACCCTCAATTTTTCTCACCTGAAAATGGGGGTAATGACATTGACATGAGCTAGACAGGAGATAAAACGTTATGTTGTATATCTCAAGCAGGGGGCATAGTAAGCCCTTCTTTATTTCTTCTCCACTCTTCCCTCTTTTTGCACAGAATCAGATTAGCCAATGATCTTACTGCTTTAAAAATATTTTTATTTCTTCATCATTTTCATTTATGATATGTTTTGTATCAAATGAACTGATATGTTTTAAGGATGTTTAGGAGCAAATGATTGAATCAAGTAAAGAGTCAATAAGAAACGATGTCCGCATAAACACAGGTCAAATGTTGTAAGTGTTTATGTTAAAGCTCCTAATGAAAAAAATTGGATTAATAAATTATAAGATGATCTCTTTTATTGTGCCACACTGGTTAAATATTTTAACATTGAGCTGAAAGAATATGGTCAAGGCGTTACTGGTATGCCACATACAGTCTTAAAATGTTAATTGTTCTTTGTTAAAAAGAAATTCCAATAAAATCATAAATGAGACACAATACCTGGTATAATGCTAGAATTGTCAACTTACAGTTTAATAAAATAGATTTTATTACATTGGAACACATTTTAAAATTCTCTCCATTTGTCATATCAACAGACTGCCATTTATACTTGGTGTGCGTGTGCATACTTCTTTTAGGTTTAGAAGCTTTAGAACCACTTCCTAAATCACTCTGTAATAGCAAATGTGATATTAAACTTCCCATTAATACTTTAGATTTTATTCCTCATTTGAAATTGTTTCTCTGTGCTTCAACTCAACTAAATATCATTCTATATTTTATTTTCACCACAATAATGGTTTTAGGAATGGTAGGTGAAGTTAAATCTGCTTTGACTGGTTCAAAAGAAGTGAAAATACATCGGAACACCATGATGTTAATCACCTCAAAGCAATAACATATAATTTACAATATTTCTTTGGGGATTAACATTTTATATGAAGCCTTATTTTTTCTGATGATTTCTTCAAATCAGTAATAAGTATAATAGTAATGAACATGTATTGGCTTCTTACCATGTGCCAGGTATTGTTCTAAGTTCTCTATGCCTATTTGTCTATTCAATCTTTGTAGCAAGCTTTGAAAGGACTAAGGCACAGAGAGTTCCAAGGTCACATATATAATGATAGGCAGAACCAAACATAGACCATGTGCACCTCTTACTCACTATCTTAGGCTGCCTCAGTAAAAGAGGAGATTCATATACCATCTCTCTATGTGCTGAAAAATTCCAAGATGAGGATATAAATATTTCTACCAGTATGATCTAAACAGAACTGGAATCCAAAAGATTAAAAAAAAAACCCTTTTAATGTATTATTCTTCTGAAAAGACAACAAGATTATTAATATAATGGCCAATTTTCAAATTTTCATGAGGAATGCTTTTCAAATATTTACCAAAGTTTGAATGACACACGGGGATATAACTGGGAAATTTATAAAGATGGAGCTTCTATTTCATATTTGTCATTCTGAACTTAGAGTTTATTGGTTTTTATTTAACTTTTTAAAAAATGCACAGGGACATCTGTTCTTTGGCATCTGCATTCTTTCCCTCTGAGAAGACTCACCTCATTGTACTCGGGTCTCACAGAGCTGTTACTTAACACCCTAGTTCCCATGTCCCAGAAGTAAGCACGTGGCACTTGGTGGTCAGTCAGAGTCGCCCAACTCATGGAGCAAGATCCAGGAGTAGACACATGATAACAGCACAGTCTGACCATTTCTGATTCTGTATTAAGCCAAATTTATTCTTGTTTCGGGAAATTTGTACTTCTAGTTCTCTTGACCTATATATGCCCTTCCCAAGATATTCGTATAGCTATTCTCCCCCAACCCCTTTTTGGGCATCTAGATCTTATTTGAATTGTCTACATAGAGAGGACTTACAGGACCAGTAGGTATAAATGAGTTTCTGTCCTCAGTCTGTCTCATTTCCTTTGCAGAACTTACTGCTGTCCAGCGTTGTCTGTCTCCTTCCACTGGAGTGGACACCGTGAGTGTGAGAGAAGAGGACTTGTCTGTCTCCACCTTCCCATAGTTTTAGTTGAATTTCTATCAAATGCAACTGGTAAATTCCTGGTTATTGGTTGTTACTTCTACAAATCTATCCAAATGAATTAAAGAAAACTTTTAACTTTTATAAGATAAAGTTTTAAACAATTGCTAGCAATATTCCTTCTATTTTCACATGCTAATTTTATAGTCTACAAATATTTAGAAAATCATGATATTTTAAATTTAATTAAAATGTTTTCATTAATCACTATACTAATAAATATTAGCTCCCTGTCATTATGGCTAGTAATATTTTAGGTACTGTAGAAACACAAAAAATATAAGGGAAAACAAGAGATGAACATAACACTTAGGAAATGGGCAGACTCATACCTACCAGGCTAATATAACAGTATACCTTAAAAAATGTTAGAGAAGGATGGGATTGGACAACATGGGGTACTTACAGATGACATTATGGAGGGGGTAGGACTAAGTCTGAATCTGTAATTATGTAGAAGTTTTTGGTGGTAAATGAGGGGATAGAACAGCCTAATGTCAACAGGTAGTTGGGCATGAGTGTGATTAAGGTGAGGGATGGCAAGGAGACTACCATAGTTCAGTGAACAATTCATTGGGGGGATGAGAGAAATATGTTAATCAGATAAGGTCATAAATTAGAAATTAGGGTTACAAATTAGAAACAGTTATATAATTTACATAAGACTTTTTTTGCAAAAACAATGATCTCATGATAAGAACTTTGGGAAAATTAATCCAGCATCAATGTGCAGAATAAGTATAATAGAAAAGAGGTGAGAAAACTCTTTGGCCACCTTGTGCTGCATGGGTTCAACACCTCACACGGGAACTACTGAACCTGGGAAAGGTGGTGGTGGTAAACATATGCAGAGGAAAGAAAAGATAGCTCATTCATACCGAATGCTCAATATAAAATATGAGGAAATGCGGAGATTACTCTTGAGTTCTTACTTTTGGAAGAATAGGGAAGAGATGAGACCAGTGATGAAAATATAAAAATTAGAGGTTGCTCTACTTTAGGGGCATTGTGAATTTTGTTTTGAGAATCTAAATTAATGGTAACATAAGGAGAAATTTTCTTTGGACAGTTCTGAATCCAGAGAGTTAAATAAGAGGCCAAGGTAAGAACTATAGATTTGGCAGTCAATAAGCACTGAATTCATAGGTATCCAGGGCCATCATATACATTAGATGCAGTAGGCTCAGTGCCTGAGACTGCAAAGAGTTTTAGGGACACACAGATATTTTAATATTTTTTGATCAAAAATGGTGAACTGTTAGCTCAAAAATATTTTATTATATAACATTAATATATTTGTTTATACCAACAATTGTGAAAGATAACTGAATACTTTGTTTTATTTTATTTTACTTTATATTTTATTTTATTTATTCAGCTTTATTCATTCAGCTTTATTTATTCTTGGATGCCTATGGTCCATGAATGGCATGATGATGTCTTCTAGATTTAGCCATACTAGTGAAGGTGAGTTGTTAGAAAGCAAGCAGAAGGAACACACTGAGTATTAGAGAAATGGTTCCTAAGATTTAATCTTTCTTTGACATACATGTTCATATGTATGACACATCCATGAGCAAGTGTGTTGGTGTGTCGTACATGGGATAAGCTCTCACTAAATAGGTCCTAAGTAACTGGGGGTGTATTCTTGCCATTAGGACCAAAGGGACAATATTTTATTCAGAGCATGGTGACATGGTATGAATTGTCCACCCAACTTTGTGGATTCTGATAATTCCTTCACTCTCTCTTTAAAGGATCAGTTATAATGCAGTAGCAAAGAGATGTGAATTTAGCTTTCACAATTCATTTTTTTCTTTGTTTAGAGTGAACATTGCAATTTTTTGAAGTAGAAAAATAAAATTAATTAAAAATAATTATGACAATGGCTTCAAATAATGAACATATATGATAAAAGAATGCAGAATTCATTTGAAAATAATAATGCAAAATTCAGTAGCTCTTTATTATTGAAGAATGGGAAAGACCCTGTCTCCATATACCTGATTAACCAGACAATTTTGGGGGCCTCCAAAATGAGCACTTAAGGTAACACAATGGTCTAAATTATACTCTCAAGTTTCTGGTGTCCCAACTCTGTTAATAAATTAAGAAGGAAAACAAAGAACAAGTGTTATGTGATATTCATATTCTATAAACATTTTCCTATTTTTTAAATCTTGGAATCCTCCCATGTCAAACATCAAAGAACTGCTTTAAATTTTATTCCTGAGATGTTGTATTTAGAATTTACCTAAAATTAGGTTGATCGCCAATTACTGTTTTTTTATTAATTTCTGAAACTGTGCTCCTTTGAATTCTAGACAAACTTTGGTAAAGAAATGACATTTCTTTAACACTGCAAATAATAAGGTTGACTGTATTTGAGCCGGTTGACAGCTTCACTTAGCAAACTCACCCTAAATTCTGAGAACAAACCTTACCGACAGTTGGCTGACAATGGATGAGATGACAACAGAAATAATTTCAAGCAGTAACAAAAATAGATTTAAGCTAGTGCATGCAACAGTACAAGCCTTTTCTTTTTAAATGATATAAAGAAGAAAGCAATCAAAGGGGAAGGAGGCAACATGCCCATTAGATGTGGCCCAAAGTCTCAGCCTATTGCTGTAAGTTATTTACAAAATCAAGTTATAGTGCCTCCTTTGTCCTTCCCAGCAGGTGCAGCTATTAAGCGGGAAACATTCAAATATAATATGGCCTTGAGGGAAAAAATAAATAAACGGTTTCCTTTCTCTTTTGTTACAAGTGCCCAACACCAGTATGATAATTTAATAATTCAATTCCATTTGCCAGCAAAAATTATCCATTTATTTGGAGCCTGAAATCACTAAACTCTGAATGTGTACATGTGATCAAATCTTACCTTGCACATGTACTTAAAGAGAATGCATTTTTTGTCCTCTACTCTTTTATATTATTAGTTTCCCATTAAGTGGTTAGCAGAAGCCTACAAGTAGAATGAATGCATATTTAAGGGAAGTGGAATCAACCACACATTTCTTTTCTAATAAGGTGAGCTCTCCAGGCATTTGCTAAAAGCAGCCTTGTTTTACTGACAGATGACCAGAGCTCACCTCTGGATATGGCATCCCAGTGTGAGTGAGTGGTGGCCAGTGGTCTTGATGGGTCCAACTGGAGGCAAGTGGATAATAAAGCATCGAATGCGGAATGTGCACAGTGTTCAAATGGCATGTTGGAGGAGTTTCCAGAGTGCAAAAAAGAGAAGACTGAGGAACCTATAAAGCACAGGTTTAAGATGAAGACAAGCAGGTGAGATGTAGTTGTAAAAGTGGCAGAATGAAAGCTGGCAATGAGCCATGTTTTAGAAGCAGAAGAATACAAGGGGGAGTCATAGGCAGTACTGAATGCTAAGAATTGAACTCCTCCTGACCCCCAACCCTCACTGACTCTAGAAATTAGAACTGTTTCAGGGAACTTGATATGATGGGGAGCCAGGTTGCTGTGGGTTGAATGAATGTGAGGGGTAGGCAAATTTTAAGCTTCTTTCAAACATCCTGGGTATAATAGAGAAAGCTAGTTAGAAGAGTATTTAGAAGAATGGATTTTAGAGAGGGGAATAGGGAATGGAGTTTGAAAGGATCAGACAGTCTAAAGATATGAGAAGACAAAAATTGTTATACTTTTCTATGGGGTCTAGGAGCAGAGGGGAGAGACTGATCTCCAAATCTCAGATAACAGGGTTGGTTTTGCTGGTGAGGTACTATCAGAGATAGCAGGAAGAGATAAAGATTTGTGTAGACATAGGTAAGCCCTTTGTTTTTAGAGACTGCATAGGTTTATTTCATGTTCTACATTATTTTTTCCATTAAATAGGCAAAATCATTTGTTCGGTATGAGAGGAGCAAGAGTATGGTAGGTACTTTGAGTTAAGGGGTAAATCTTTGAAATGATGATAGCATCAGCAACTGGAAACCGTAATTCTGTAAGGGTGTCATTCTCAATGTTTGTCTGCTCAAGACATAAAATCAGTTAAACTAATCCATAGCTGATTCTGAAGAGACTGAATTATAGAAGAACAAATACATAACTGGTGATGATGACTCCTTGTAAGAAAAATGGGTGAGGTGGTTACAGGGGTATAGATGAGGCACCAAGTATGTACCAGTGTGTCTCAGTGACCTTTACAGCTCTGAAGTTTATACAGCACGTGGTAAGTACAACATAAAGGATAGATTAAAGAATGTCATGAAAACAAAAAAGTGTCTGTCATGATGACATTAAAATTAGTAAAAATAATAAGTGCTTACGTGTGCCAATCCCTGTTCTAAGCACAGTACTTGTATTATCTCATTGAACCTTCACACAATTATATAATATAAATATTATTGGTACTTCCATTTTATAAATGAGGTTCAGAGAGGTCGAATTATTTTCTAAAGCCACACAAATAATAAGAGTAGGAAGGAGGATCTAAATCAGGGAGTCTGATTCCTGAGCTCGTAGTCTATGAAGGACTGAGACAACTAGAAAGATAGGAATACACGGTTGGAGAAGATGATGTAGAGGTTTAACATCAATTTTGTAGCCACACTCTCCCTCATTTGCTTCTCTCTTAGTGTTTCCATCACAATGTCTGGTTCGCAACAGAGATTTGACGAAATCTTAAGTAATAATATAATCAGGGGCTTTCATTAGAAACGCTATGCATTTTCCTCTATTAAACCATTTAAAATATAGAAACAGGCTTTTAAATCTGTTTAATATATACTTTCTTTTTTGTAACAATGATAAAACATAAATAAATTAATCAACAATAATCAAGCATTGATGGAAGCCCTGCTGTGTGGTCTATGTTTTTTAAACATAAAGATATATCGTTTTGGACGGGTTGACACAGATTCTCTATGAGTTTACAAGATTTACTTGCACTTCTCAATTTCAGTTTCTGGTAGAGACACCATAGACTAGATGTTACTCAATCTCATTGGCTTATTATAAGGTAGAATTTCTTCTTTTTCAAGATTTTATTTATTTATCTTTAGAGGGGAAGGGAAGGAGAGAGGGAGAGAAATACCAATGTATGGTTGCCTCTCATGCGTACCCTGCTGGGAATTGGCCTGCAACCCAGGCATGTGCCCTGACTGGGAATTGAACCATGATCTTTTGGTTCGCAGGCCTGTGCTCAATCCTCCACTGAGCTACACCAGCCAGGGCAAGGTAGAATTTCTTGATGAACAAACTGTTGTTTTATTTGTGAATTATAGTCTTGTTCGCTCCCTCATCAGCTTTGAAAATCAAGGTCTTAATCATTTGAAATTTTAGGTAACTCTAACATTGAGTCAGAGAGAATAGAGAGAATCTACAGCAAATTTACAATCAAAATGTTATGCTCATGGAAAATATCTGTGGTGTTTTCAGCAGAGATACTGTCACTTTAATCAACTCCAAGGCCTTCAGATCTTACGCATGTTAAAATATTTTTTCTATGCAGATTGTCCTCAGTTTTAGTAATCCATTAATTCAAATTGAAATCTGAAAATTTAAGATTTGAGGGATTAAATTGCAAAGGTTTAATTAGAACATCTCAACAGGTAAGCAAGCAGCCTTCCGTCATAACTTTACATACTAATTTATTTTTTTCACAATATTTTCATCATATCTGAAAAGCTTAGACAAACAAAACTAGTTAAAAATTCAACAAACATGTTCAGGTGATAAATCTGTAGATAAAACTAATTCATGTAATAAATATTTTTCTTTGGATGTTAGCTTACAAAGCAGTAAATGATTTAAATATTAAAAATTTCTAACAAATATTAAGGTTCTATAGAAATACTTTTGATTGCCATTTGGAAAAAATTATTGGAGAAAAGCAAAATGAAGCAAATAAGTGAACAAGGCTCATGTTTTACTTTTCAGTGCATCCAAACATATTTTGGCAACGTAATATCTAACTGATCCTTAGTATTAAGAAATAGCCTAAATATTTTATTAAAAGTGTAAAATAATTATAACTTAATTTTACAAAATGGCACAACATTTGATCATGTTCTCTAAAGAATAGCGGGGGAAAGAATTGCAGATGTTGGGGAAGCCTTGAAAATAAAAATCCACGCATATGTGTTTAGTCTAAAATAATCAGTTGATTCTCATCTGCTTATTTACTATTTCACTTTGGTTTGGTGTTTTGTGGGAACCAGTTTCTGTCAAGGCCCCAAATTATTTTTTTAAATAAAATAAGTGAAAGGATTTTGTATATTTTTCTTATAAAAATAATTCAGGCTTATTTTAGAATTACTGGAAAGCATATTAAATTAAAATAAGATAAAACAATCGCTCACATCCTTCCCAGTCAGAAGTACTGCTAGCATTTTTGGTTTATTTTCTTCAATATTTGTCCAAAGTTTTAGTTTGGTTCTAGCATTTTTATCTTTGTTTTTTTTTTTTGGTGTTTTTGTTTTAGCAATTATACCTTCTTTTCTGAAACTAGTGTAACTCACACAGAAATGATTGTAATGCAGAAGAAAGAACACAGCAGCTACCCCCCTAAAAAAAACCTGGCAAGGCATAAAACAGGAAAGGAAAGAATAAGAAGGAATGAGGCATTCATTCTGACAGACTAGGTTTATGCAACACAGAAGTTTCTTGGGTGATTTCGGGGTAAGGCACTCTGTTCTACGTAGGCACTCAGAGACCCAGGACTCAGCCTCCTGGAACACTGCCTGCACCCATGGCAGGACAAGAAGGAACTGGCGAATGACACATAAGCTTTGTGTTGCCTGAGCCAGGAAGTGACTGACGTATATCCCTGCAGCCCTGTGTTCCTTGGCAGAACCTGTCACACGGCCTTCCCTAATGGCAAGGAGGCTGAGAAACACAGGAGAGGAAATAGAACATTTGGTGGGCATCACATTCTCTAACAGAAATGGAGAAATGAAATGGAGAGATTTATACAGTTGTACAGAGTATGAGAAGAGTTTATTTAAATGTAACTTTGGAAGATTTTTTTCCAGTTGCTCTGATGTCTCTCAACTCCTTTTTTGGAACTCTGATCACATTTATTATCTTTGCCCAATTTTTAGAAATTATGTGCATACTTACATATTGTCTTAAACTTTTGCTTACCTCATTTCTTAACTGCTATTTGTTTTCCTCTGCTGATTTGCATGAATAAGAATGAGTGTTAGGCAACATTTATTTCATAGATTTTGGTCTATGACTTAAATGTTAGCTCTTCCACAAGAGGAGCTGACCATTACTGACATATGAACTGTATTTTTATATATTAATGGTATGTCTCAACAGAAATAGTAACTTCTGTTTTTGCCTCTGCTTTGTTGGAATCACATCACTTAATCGCTCTGTGGGTGGCTTCCCATATCTACAAGATAAAACCCAAGTTCCTTAACATGACATGTAAAATTTCCCAACATGTGGCCCTTACTTACATCTACTGTCTCATTTCTACTCATCCTCTCTTTGATGTTTTATGCTTTCAGAAATTTTAGTTTGCTAAACACAAAACACTACCTTTTCTTTTGGTGCTTTAGCTTACAGGGGTGTCTAACCATCTGGCGTATCTGTGCCACACTGGAAGAAGAGTTGTCTTTGGCCGCAATTTAAATACATTGAGACATGTAATCACAAAAAAAAAATCTCATAATGTTTTAAGTAAATTTGCGATTTTGTGTTGGGTCACATTCATAGCCATCCTGAGCTGCATGTGGCCCATACTCCTGCTCAGTCTTGGCACAGATCATGTTTCTGAATGTCAAACATTTTCCACAACCCACAACCACCTCCTGATGAATTCCTAGTCATTGACCAGTACTCAGCACAAACATGATCTCTTCCTGGCATGGGAAAGTTAGGGTAATTTTCTGCCTTATTTGTTCAAATAATACCATGTGCACATATCTCCACCCTTAGACTACCAGATCGTTATGGACTCATGCAATTGCCCCCTCTATCAGAGGGTGAGCTTTCCCAGGCTAGGGTTTAAGTCTGATGACACCTCATTTGGGTCTTAGTGCCTATTATAATAATTAATTTATGTTTTTGAATGTTAAACAATTGGAACCAATAAGTGGAATACTCTGAATGACTTTCCCTTTTTCTTTTACACATTCTCTGAGGTACACTCTTGAAACCCAGCACTCTGTCTGCTTTATTTTATTAATTCAATATGGGCTTTTCTGAAGTTGGGGGTTATAGAAAACATTAATTCAGAGTGATATTAAGTAGGAGGAAATTTTTTACCATGTTTCAAGGGCTGCTTTCTGTGCCCTGTACAGAGGGGTCAGTTAACTTGAAAGTGGGCCTTAGGTAGCCACATTATGCTCCCTCTCACCCTAATAGGCCTTTCAAACTATTATGCCTTTCCAAGTGCCAGAAGTGCAGGTCCTATAAAAAATGAATTATTAATGTCCGATTTTCACAGCAATAGAATATTTTTACCCAAAGAGTAGCATTTCTTCCATGCTTTCAGACATTCTTAATATAAAATCCTAACCCTTTGGTTAGGTGTCTTTTTGAATCACAGATTTGCTGACTTTAATAAACACACTTTTGTTACTTCTAATCAGCACAGGAGTTTGGTTTGGGAATTTTATGGTCAGATTAGAATCAAAACTACATGTGAATAGTGGTGAATAAATATATAAATAAGACTAAACATTCCCTACATAGCAAATGTAGTTTTCAGATAAGTTTAAATGGAGGCTTATTTTTTCTGACAGAGTTTCTCTCTGTATAAGTATAAAGCTCTTTTTGGCAAAGGGAAGACTTATGTTCAGTAGGAGCCAGTGCCGAGCTTCGAGTCTTCTTCAGTCTTACATTGCCATCCCCTCAAACCACTGGTGGACACGATTACACTCTTCGCTCTCTGTCTTGTCACAGCACCCAGGTCATTTATCTCAGAGATAGCTGAAAGCATCTCTTTAGCAGTGATGTGGAACTTAAAAATTAAACCATTACCAGTTATAAAAATTGAATCAGGTTTAAATGAAGTAATATTTATAAATCAGTTGCCGAACTGTCCAGTATAGGGTCAACTTAAAAAGATACTCAATTTTCATTGGCTTGCTATGAAAATTGCTCTTCATTGAAATGATGAGGAGCTCTTGTTCCTTGCCAATCATCCTAGTCACTTACATGAACTCAAGATAAGCTGTTTACAGGTTGCAAACTTCCAGGGAGCAATTTGACTAGGGGTAGTTCATTTTTATTTTCCACCAGTAAGTTTAGTCACTCGACATGTAGGACAACGCGCGTTATGTTTTGAATCAGTAAACACGCAGCCATGAGTGCTCCTACCTAATCTTTCTATAATAGCTTAGCATCGTGGTAATTCACCAAACTGCTTTGTGAAGGTCATTTATTAAGCTAGAAATGAAGAAAGTGATTTTTCAAGCTTATCGGATAATCAAAAACCAAATACAATGTCTCATTCTAACATAGGTTATTATAATTCTGAAGATGATTTAAACCTTGGCATTTTTAAAATCACCCCCACTAGAATGGATTTTTTGTGTTTATTCTAAAAGGGAAACCATCTAAATGACACCTCCCGGTGCCAAAAGAGAAGCCCGTGTTGCTCCATCAGTGTCCAGGACACTCTGTGTGATCAAGACCATGTCAGCCACTGTGACCATCACCACAGGAGCATCATCACAAGGGCTTTCCAAGGTGCAGGATGTTGCAAAATTTCTTCTTCTTGATACTTTCTAGCCTGATATGAGCTGCATGTTCTAAGGGAGGCTTCAAGGCACTACCAACCAATTATCTTTCTTTATAGTTTATAAAATTTAATCCTCCTATTCCGTCTGGTGAGAAGGTATGCAACAACTTCAGACGAGAAGGACTCTAAAGAAGAAGAAGTCCACCAATGTAAATCAAAATACACTGTTTTCACAGTGAAGTATGAGGCTTTATGAGAATACAAATAAATTATATATCATGCCCTTTGACCTCAGATGTCATTGTTCTGTCAATTAGAAATATATGACATGAAAAGCATAACTGTTTCCTGAGAGGTGGAAAGACATGATTAGACTTATCTTCATTTAGTGTCATTTTCTTCTGTTCTTATGTTAAGATGGAGTAATTTATTCAAGTTAGCCATCTTTTTGTGACATTTTAACATTAAAACCTATATTGTATGCTTTCTTTTTATTTATTTTTCATTGTATTTTTTCCATTACCATTTAGTCCTCTTATATCCTCTTTCCCCCCCGGTAATCACCACACCGTTGTCCATGTCCATGAGTCCTTTTTCTTTTTTGTTCAATCCCTCAGCTCTTAGCTGTCATCCTGCTCTCAATCTATGAGTTTGTCTCCATTTTGCTAGTTAGTTCAGGTTGTTAATTACATTCCACATATCAGTGAAATCACGTGGAATTTGTCTTTCTCTGACTGGCTTATTTCACTTAACATGATGATCTTCAGGTCAATCCATACTGTTTCAAAGCATAAACCTTTCTTCTTTTTTATAGCCAAATAATATTCCATTGTGCAGATGTCCTATAGTTGTTTTATCCACTCATCTACTGATGGACATTTGGGCTACTTCCATATCTTCGCGATTATAAATAACACTGCAATGATCATAGGGGTGCTTATGTTCTTACAAATTAGTGTTTTGGATTTCTTCAGATAAATTCCCAGAAGTGGGATTGCTGGGTAAAAGGCCAATCCATTTTTAGTTTTTTTTTTGAGAAAATTCCATATGACTTTCCTCAGTGGCTGCACCAATCTGCATTCTTTCCAACAGCACAAAAGGGTTCCCCTTTATCCATATCCTTGCCAGCATTTGTTGTTTGTTGATTTATTGATGATAGCTATTCTGACAGGTGTAAAATGGCTTCTCATTGTGGTTGCAATGTGCATTTCTCTGATGATTGGTGACATTGAGCACCTTTTCATGTCTGTTGGCCATCTGTATATCCTCTTTGAAGAAGTGTCTATTCATGCCCTTTGCCCATTTTTTCATTGGGTTGTTTATTTTTTTATGTTGAGTTTTGTAAGTTATTTATACATTTTGGATATTAACCCTGTATCAGATGCATCAATGAATATATTCTCCCATTCAATGGGCTGTCTTTTCATTTTGTTGATGTTTTCCTTTGATGTGCAAAACCTTCTTAGTTTGATGTATTCCCATTTATTTATTTTTTGTTGTTTCCCTTCCCTGGGGAGATATATCTGATAAAATATTGCTACTGGCAATGTCTGAGATTTTGCTGGCCATGTTTCTTTTGTGATTTCTATGTTTTTGGGTCTAACATTTAAGTCTTTAATCCATTTTGAATTTATTTGTGTGTGTGGTATAAGAAGGTGGTCTAGTTTCATTTTTCTGCACACATCTGTCCAATATTCCCAATACCATTTATTGAATAAACTGTCTTTAGCCTATTGAATGTGCTTGCTTCCTCTGTCAAATATTGACTATAAAGGTGAGGGTTTATTTCTGGGCTATTTTGTTCCAATGATCTGTGTCTGTTTTTATGCTAGTACCATAATGTTTTGATTACTGTGCCATGGGAAAAAAATATAAGCATTCCTCTTAAGACTGGGAAGAAACAGGGTTGTCTGTTTTCACCTTTCTTATTCATCCTAGTACTGGACTCCCTGGTTGCAGCAATCAGACAAGAAGAAGAAAGGCATCCTAGTTGGAAAGTAAGAAGTACAAACTTTTTATTTGCAGATGACATGGTACTGTATGTAGAAAACCTTAAAAGATTCTGCCAAGAAACTACTAAAACTGATAAATGAGTTCAGCAAAGTAGCAGGTTACAAAATTAAAATTCAGAAATCATTTGTATTTTTATATGGCAAGAAATGAACTAATAGAAAGAGAAATTAAGAAAATAATTCTATTTACAATTGCTTCCAAAAGAATAAAATACCTAGGAATAAAGCTAATCAAAGATGTAAAAGACCTGTATTAGGAAAATAATAAGACCCTAAGGAAAGAAACTGAAGAAGATACAAATAAGTGAAAGCACATACCATGTTCATGGATACAGAGAATTAACATCATTAAAATGTCCATACTACCTAAATCAATCTATACATTCAATACATTTCCTATCAATATTCAATGACATATTTTCAGAACTAGAACAAATATTTCAAAAATTTGTGTGGAACCACGAAAGGCCTTACACAGCAACAGCAATCCTGAGAAAGAAGAAAAATGATGGAGGAATCATGCATGCTTTCTATATGGCAGTTAGAGTACTGAATGATTTTATGGATAAATTGACAAACAATAGGAAGTGGAAATAACTATTTCTATGGATAAGATAATGACAGTCCACAATATTGAGAAACTCTAGCTACTATAACCTAGCTAATGAGTCCTTATTTTGGCACAGGTCTACTCAGATGGTCTGAAGATGAGGGACAGAGCAGATCTGTGACATTACAGAAAGGGATGATGGCAATGATGAGATGTAGGTGCTAAGGGTGAGATTGGTGGGCATAATACCCAGGGAATGTATCAAAAAGGAGAGCCTGGGGCAGAAGGCAGCCAGTAGCATGTACAGCTGCCCCAAAGGTATCCACATACTATTTTTGGTAATCACCCAAATTCTCTACTACCCATGTTGCTGAGTTCCATCATTGCAAGGGCTGGTAACACTAAGCAGAAATGCATAACAGAATAAGCCCAGAATTTTGAGTCAAATGTGTCTTGAAGCAAATTTCTATTTCATCACTTAAACCACTTATGTGTAATTAACCAAGTTAATAATTTTCCTGTTTTAGTTTTTTACTTTGTAAAAATTTTGATATTTATTTCTCTGTGATTTAATTTTTAAAAAGCACTTGACAGTGTTTGTTCCATACATTCTATTTTTTATTACTTCATTCTTCTCACTTTCCTTTCTTCTTTTTCCTGCCACCCAATAAAACTTTCTAATCACTTTTTATCCAGGCTCTTCCATTTCATATAGTCACCTCTGTATGTTTCTTTTAAAATTATAAATATTGACAAAGTGACATTTAGCAGTTCTCAATTTTTAGTTATACCAACTAAATGTAGAGCTTAATACAAAGTATTAGGGATGTTGCATATGACAGACTTGGTGATAAAGTCTTCACAAGTGTCACTGTGGAACAAAAAGCTCAACCCATCCCAAATCCATTGTTCCTCATTTGTCTATCTTTTAGCAAATGATATTATTTACCCAATGGTTCGGAACAATAGTTTTGTTACCATGCATTATTCTTTGTCCCTCAGCAACTTTAGACATTTTGACTATAGAATTCTACAAATACCCCCCAATTGTCTTTCCTTGACAGCATACTCTGGAATGTCATGTGTCACTGCTTAATCCCTGTTTCACTTTCCTCTACTGGTATAGCAGCAATCAATATAAAAGTCCTTGTAGACTCAGTTCTGGGTGCAGTTTTCTGTTTCTACCCTTCTGGTTCATTTAGCCTTTTGGCTTTAAGTATTCTCTGTATGTTGATGATTCCCTGATTTCTAACTTTAGGCCAAACTCTTTGTTCTACAGTCTCATACCTGATTTTTACAGATAATGTCTTTTGGGAACTTCAAGCTATTAATATATGACCCAAATAGAACTTTGAATCTTGTTTTCCACCAGTTATTTCCCTAGATTTTGCTACCCCAATGAATGGCAAAAACTAATCCTGTTAATTATTTTTTTTCTTCACACCTCAGACCATTGCATCTAACACTAACATATCTCTTGAATTTGGTCATATTATCTCTGTCACTATCACGCTCTATTTCATGCAATAGTCTTCTAGCCTGTCTCTCCACTCCTGCTACTGTTCTCTTCCAATGCAGTCTATACACGATGTCAGGATGATCTTTTAAAAAAGTCAAATTAATTATGTCACATTCTTTTTCCAATAGCTCTGCTCTTATAAAAAATTCAAACTTTTCGCTGTGGTCTATAAAACTAGTATGACCTGCCTGATTTCTTCCACCTTGACCTTTTGACATCACTTCATGCTGTTTTTCATTGCTTACTATATTCTAGGCATCTCAACCTCTTTTCTGTTTCTCAGTTATACCAAGCTCTTTTCCTTCTCAGAGTCTGAAAAACATGACTAGAACACTCTTCCTCCATCTCATTGCATGGGTGTCTGCTTCTCATCCTTCAGATCTCAGCACCAACATTATTTCTCCCAACATTCTGTTCTTGACTTTATAACATAGCCTCTTCCCAAGTGGTTCTTGTTTACGTCACCTTAGTAATTTCCCTACTGGCATAATCAAATGATTTAATTATGTTTTGTCTTGTTGTTATTTTATTTTCTAAAGATTTTATGTATTTGTTTTCAGGGAGAGGGGGAGGGAGGGAGAAAGAGAGGAAGAGAACATCGACGGTGAGAGATACATCAATCGAATACCCCCAACTACCTGTGACCTTTCAGTTTGTAGGCTGGCACTCAATCCACTGAGCCACACCAGCCAGGGCTGTTTTGTTGTTGTGTTATTGTTTTCTTCATACTTTCTTCTCCTCCACCTCCACTTCCTGTACCAGAATATGAGCTCCATAAGGACAAAGGCCATATCTGATTTTTCACCATTGTATATCAAATAGCATATCCTATGACTTCAGTATTTAAGCACTCACATTTTAACATTTAGTAAATCTTTGTGGAATAAAATAGGAACATATGTATGAATAAGTCATTGTCTCTTCCATATCCCTATATTCATTATACATTCAAGTAATCGTGTTGTTTTGTTACCCTTTAAATCATTATCATCCCCACTGTCACCATTATCTCCTGTCTGAATCATTGTGATTTGTTATTACAATCAGGATTCTCTTATGAATAGTACTTATTTTTTGGGGGGGGTCTTAGAGCAACTTAAAATAAGAAAAAGATAAGTCTGACCTGGATTAACTTGATCAATTTTTTGATATCTTCATGATTTAAAATGACACAGTTGAGGCAGGTAATGGCCTACATTAGGCCTACCTCAAAGAAGTTTATTTTTTCAAAAACCAAGTCAACCACAGGAGCTAGCTGTTTCAAAAATTGTGATATACATCATTTTGTCTTGACAACACATGGCTTCTTGTGGGTGGATACTCTCGCATCTTATTATAAGCTGCTGGGATATTGTGGCACCCTATGCTTGGGCTTTACTAGCTATATTCGTACTTATGCATTTTTCCAATGTCCAGCAGAAAACAACCTCTTAGAATGACACAGATTTTGTGTATCATCTCGGAGGTAGCTTAGAAGAGATCTAGAACCAAGCAAATAGAGGTAACCATAGGGAGGCTGTGCTTCACAGATTGAAAACAGAGTGGAAGACCATTACAGTCCTACAGTAGGTGGAATTCCAGACCCTCTGGCTTAGTAAAAGACTTAAACAACCTTCTGAGTCCTCCTGAAATTATCTAAATTATATTTTTCCAGCTGATCTTTGTGCTTCTGGTCCTATTTCTCCTCAGTCCTTTCTTCATACTTCCACTAGAGTGATCTTTTAAAATATCGCCTTTGTAAGAGTATTTCATGGTGCCTCATTACTGTCAGGGTAAACACCTTAACTAGCACAGAAGTCTCTCAAGGGCTGGCTCCTTTACTCCTCCAACTGACTCTTTGCAACTCAAGTTTTATGTATGCTTGAGTCACATCTTGCAGTATCAGAGACCTTATACACTCTATCCTTAACCCTCCACAGCAGGGCCTGGCACATAGGTCACAGTCATGAAATATTTGTTGGATGAACTAATGGTATTCAGATATTATACTATCATACATATTTGCCATTCTTATATATCTTCAATTACCATTAGTACTGTTATCATATCTTTATCCTAGGATATGACCCAGCTAATATCATTAATGAAATTTAGCATAGATTGTCTAATGAAAGATTTCATCAGTGACCATGTTTTGATAATTACTTTTTGACTTCCGATTTTCTTTGGTTTTTGCCTCTATATGTAAAACTTGAAGGAGACCTATTGTTTCTTGTGCAACCTAATGACTTAAGTCCTCACTTCCCTCAGTTATTTTTGGATGTAAAGTCTCAGAGATTGATTACAATAAACCTCAATCAATGAATACAGCTCATAGAGCTCATTGGTTATATGTTGAGTACTACAGATATAAAGAGATTAATT